>PVIC010000352.1:0-105653 GCA_004025085.1 Thryonomys swinderianus | reverse complement strand
TAGTGAGCTCAGGGCCAGCCTGAACTACAACCTGAGACCCTGTCTCAAAAAGCAAAAAAAAAAAAAAAGAATACTTAGTGTTAGACTGGAGGGTTAGCTTAGTGGTTCTGGTGCCTGCCTCGCAAGCGCAAGGTCCTGAGTTTGATCCCGGGTAACCACATACAATGCTGGGCATGGTGACTCTCGCCCACCAGTAATCAATACGACATACCACAGTGCTGGGTGTAGTGGGTCACGCCTGTAATCCCAGCACTCGGGAGGCAGAGACAGGAGGATTGCTGAGTTCGAGGCTTGCCTGGGCTACATAGTGAGCTCAGAGCCAGCCTGAACTACAAAGCGAGACCCTGTCTCAAAAAAAAAAAAAAAAATGAATACTTAGTGCTAAATTCCCAAAGATACAAAACCAGAAACTTTCTTTGGAATAAAGTTAATGCAGTCACCCAGGCACTCTGAGATACCAATGTAAGCTAATGAGGTTAACCAGGTATGGGTTCTACTTACCTTAAACACAGCTTTCAACCTCCCACTGTCAGACAATCCTTGAAGCTTCTAAGTATGATAAATGCACAAGATTTTTTATTTGTTTGTTTGTTTGTTTGTTTGTTTGAGACAGGGTCTTGCTTTGTAGTTCAGGCTGACCCTGAGCTCACTATGTAGCCCAGGCAAGCCTCGAACTCAGCAATCCTCCTGTCTCTGCCTCCCGAGTGCTGGGATTACAGGCATGAGGCACCACGCCCGGCAATGCACAAGATTTTGGCCATACAAGGCTTCTGGCTTTTGTCCTCAAGAATCAGACAACTGAGGGCAAGAAAGTCAGTACTTCTTCATTGGGTTATGTGCCTCCCATGTGTTAAGAGCTTTTCCTCTACCTTCAGCCTTGCTGGTACAGAAAAAGGAAAAATCAGACTGTCCAAGATTTCATATGACAGTTAATTGTCAAACAAGATTCCAAAAGGTGTTTGTCTGAGTCTATAATTGTGCCCTAGATCAGGACTTGGCAAACAATGACCTGTTGTCTTAATTACTTTCTCCATAGTGAGACAGAATACTCAACATCCACAAGTTACTAAAGGAAGAAAGGTTTACTTCGGCTCACAGTTGGTAGAGGTTTCATTCCATAGCATAGCTGCCTCCATGACAGAGAGGCATGTTAGAGGGGTGTGGCAGAGCAGAGATAGTTCATGGTGTGGCAGGTTAAAAATCAGTAAGCCTTCCTGCTTTCCTGTTTTGTTCTAGCCAGGCTCCAAGACTTTTGATTGGTTCCATCAACACGCAGGGTGTGTCTTCTCTCTTCAGTAAATCCATTAGCCACACCCAGAACTATGCTAACCCGGTCAATCAGTGAACTAATCCAGCATCGCACACCCATGACTCACACACAGGAGGCTTTGGGGAAATGCTAGATATAAGCCTCATTGTGTACAAACCAAATTCCTGCCCATTCAACTGTGGATTGTCTGCAAATGTTTTTGTTTCTTTGTCGTAGTGGGGATTGAACCCAGGGCCTTCACACTGAGCTACATCCTCAAACCGCCCTCCCCTCTTTTTTTTCAGCTTGAGACAGGGTCTCTCTGAGTTGCTAAATTGCCCAAGGTGGATCAAATTTCTACAGCTATTAGGGAGCCACAATTGCAGAATTGAGTAATTTTGAAAGAGATACTAGGCTGATGAAGCCTAAAATATTTACAGTCTGGCTCTTCGTGACTAAAAACCTGATGACCTCTATTCCAAATCACTATGAGCATTGGTGGTATAGTGGTGAGCATAGCTGCCTTCCAAATCACTATGAGATGTTGCCTCAAGGAAACAAAAGCATGAAGACTCAGTGGGGGTGGTTCTGACATGATATAACTGAGTCATCAGATGGAATCTCTATGTAGATAGCAATCTTTCCATTAACAAGCAAAGAGACTGGGGTACAGTCACTTTAAGTCCTTGCCCAAGATCGCAGATCCTGAGAAGTTGAGATAGGACTGGGAACCACAGAGAACTTCTGCCACTGCTGGCTCTCAGGCCACCCAAAGTAAAAATAAGGCCCCGGCAGGTGTGTTTGTGGCCCTGAGACTGGCACTTCTCCTCTATCTTACTGCATTCGAGCTGGATCTACAAGGCAGGGCACAGAGACAAATCTCTGCCTTGTAGATTAATTGTTCCAAAAAGAATGCCACAATTCACAAATGCTGATTTTGATTAGAATAATCAAGATGATTTCCTACTTCTAAAATCCTGACAAAATAGCTTTTTTATCTATGTAGACAAAAAACTAAGCAAGGATTATTTAAATCAAGATTATGTACAACACGCATCCTAATTACTACACGATTACCTAGCTAAAAAGTGGATATTAGTAAATGTTGTTTTCTCCTGGCAGTCAAATCCAAATTAATAGCATTCTGGGCTGATGGGAATCACAGATAAAATTAAATTAATGTGACTTTGAGCCAACTCTGTTTATAAGCAAAGCCCAGCTACAAAGCGAAAAGAAACATTTTAAGATGCAAAAATATTCCCCTGAACACAAGCCAAACATGATTTTTAATTAAAGCACCAAGAATTTTTTTTTTTTTCCTATTGATTGTTCCTTTTGGGTGTCAGCTCAAAGCAGCAAGGTTACCCTGGCTGTTGGGTCTAGATTCTGACAGCTGGAGGTCACGAAACAATAGGAATGGATTTACCTAAAATCCAACCAAAGAAGCCATACCACCTCCTATCTGCAAAGATTCCTCTCTAAGCCAAGATGAAAGAACTCCATGGGGAAAGACAAAAAATGTAAGATTTTTATTTTGAGACAGTTTGCCTGACTTTAGGCCCTATGCCTGGGGCCTTGCATTTGAACAGATCTGAAATATGACAAGAATCTACTGAATAACTGTGTGCCCGTTTTATTTCTTCAAGACCAACCACTTTCTAGAGTGAGAAGAAGACAAGGTGACCTGAAGCAGTGACCTTTTGGCCCAGGAACTATCACGGCCCTAGGGACTATCTTATGGATGTTCTATGTTCATGATTAGTTGTTCCAGTCTGGTACCTAGTATGATGAACCTTTGGTTAATGTGACCTAGGGCTGGATTTGAAGAAACCTTACCCTGAGTCTCAGTTTCCATATCCATGAGATAGGGACATACTTCTCCCCCTGTGTGATGGCCTGGGCAGCAGGGCCTGGCAAGGAGCAGCTGGCAGGTGACTGCGGCTCATCATAAAACATTCCCAGAATGTGACATGTCTTTGTGAATCATCTGGCCAATACAGCTCCTCCTGGTTAAATGAACTGACTCAGGAGCCGGCCCAGAGTTGCCCCTGACACTTGAGGACAGAACAGATCCTGACTCCTGTTCCATCTGCTTCCAAGCCAGCGCCCTCCTGCTCTGGCTAAGCCTGTGATTTCTGGCTGTCATCTCACACCCAGGGGCAGGCTGTGGGCTTCCTGATTCCTAGTAACCACTGCTCTCCTATAGGCAACATGAGCCCCTGCACCTGATCCCAGGGTGTAACGAATATTTATTGAGTGCCCTTGGGCTCTCATTCAGAAATATACACCGAGAAAGAAAAAAAAAAAAGAAAAGGAAATGAACTATTTCAACCAAGGAAGAAAACAACTCCTACCCAACCTGTGACTGCTGTGTGTGCAGACATGTTATAAACTCCACTTCTATGGGAAGGAAGTGAGTGTAGGGAGGTCCATTCTGCTGTCTACACCACTGTCAATTTACATGGGGCATTGCTAGTTGCCACCCTTGCTATTGTCACCGTTATTCCAACTGTTCTACTGTGGCTCCCACGATGGTGTCTGGTTAAGTTATCCCCTGCCTCAACCGGGCAGATAGAAGCCACCTCTGCCAGAGTCTCCCTTCCCAGAAAAGGAAGAAGAATCCACCTTCTTCCCTGACTCAGAGAAACGCCTTCTCTGTCTCTGTTGGTCTGGGAGACCCTATAGCGCCCCTGCTTACAGGCCTTCTGATAGCTGCATCCTATGTATGGCCTTTTACCTAGATCATGGATATTTGAACTATAAAGCCTCTCTGTAAGGGCAGGAAGCAGGACAAGAATTCCTACTTCTTGGGATTCCTCAGGGACAGGGCTCGTTCTCTAAGCATCTAAAAGCTCAACTATATTGTTACCGTTCTATGAAAAAAAATACAGAAGTAACTTGAACAGAAGACATAGGGAAACATATGTGCCAGTATATGTACAAATAGGTTTAATATGTGCAAGTGCACATATGTGAGTATCACTAGACAAGAAAGCTATAAAACCAATAAAGATTCTCAAATGACAAACGGATCAGCTTTTGCAAGTACACAGGGAAGGGAATTTGTGGTTGCTTTTGATTTAAGGATTTTACTTGTGTTTGCTTGCTCGCTTGCTGATTTGGGAGTTTTATTTGTTGATTTCGGTTTTCCTTTCCATTTTTTCCAGTCATCTTTGCAGGAGAAAAAAGAAAAACACTTGTTCCAACATCTCCTGCCAGAAGCATCAGCAGATGGCTTCTCCATCTGACGGTGGAAGGTGTGACTAAAGACAGCACTTGAAACTCTGGGCGTCTTAGACACAGAACAGCCACTCTTGGTTTTGACGAATCTGCAGTGAGTCCAGACTTTTCAAGGAGACATCACAGATGGAGAACTGAGCCAACATGCTCGAACTTGTAAGCCCACCGGGTACGGACTTAAAAATGAGAGACATTCACAGGTTTTCATCAGGCCTGCCTCACACAACCACCATCCGCTAACAACTTTAAGAACAAACTTAACTTTTCTAAACAAAAATAATTTCATCATTTTGTGTGGCATTAACACCCCGCTACCTCGATATGTTATCTATATTTTTCTTGTTGACATCCAACCAATTCAGAGCTAAAAATCCATCCTCCAGTTTTCCTGTGGGTCGTAAATCATAAAAAGGTTATATTTTATGAAAGCTGAAGCTGAGACGTAAACAGCATATTTATATCCAAAGAGTTTCATCCATTAAGCAGCAATGACAGGGCCCTGTGGGCCAGAATCTAGTTTTCTTACTTAAAAAGCTTAGTTCTTCTGTAGACTCCTGCAGGGACCTATAACAGTTGGAATTGGGTTTTTTATGCCTTTGAGGCCTCCGAATGAATGTTACACTTTTCCATTATTTTCTTTTTTCTTTTGAGAAAACTAGGCTACCTGCTTATTGCCTAAAACCTACACCCCATGATTGTACTGTTATAAAATCTGTCTTCTGCCCTTTCTTCCCATATCTTACTGACATCCCCAAACTTTGTTTAGACGCAGTGTCAAGCAAGGTTATACTGCATTTATGGAGGAGGGGAGCACTCCCCGGGACTCTTTGGGCTGATAGATGGCACACCCAGATAAAACTTCCTTCCAAAAGGTGTCCAAAAGCTTCAACCTCCTCTGCCTTACGAAAAATAAAAATAAAAAAGCTTAAATCTTAATATCTCCCTTGCTCTAGCCTAAGAACGCCTTCAAGTCCCCTGACTATTTCGCAAGATGGTACAGGGCTGAAATAAAAAGGCGTAAGTTCAGATCTTGCATTTCCCATTACTGCCCACTATTAAAATGTTAGTGTGGTGGCCCCTTGGGCTATTAAAAGATGATGCACCTGCCCTGTCTGCCAGTGGTGTAATTTGTGGTCATGAATATAGATCTAGGTCCATGGAGATATGGATATGGATTTCACACCACTATTACACCAGGCGAGTAAATCTGGGTTCACAGTCAGCAAAATGATCGCCCTGAAACTAGCCAAATAATCACTAACAATTAAGGAAATGAAATATCTGAGTCTCCGTCCTCTTTTTACCCACTTCGAACATATATTTGTTCTTTTGATGTCCTGTGTGAATAGGGGTGCTTTATCTGACTGCTGATGGGCTAAACAATGCGTCCGAGTTGTAATATAGAACTCAATTTGCTGGGCTCTCATCTGAAAGGCCTGGACAATTTATCGAACACTGCAGATGAAAGAAAGAGAGGCGAAAAAAATGTTAAAACTGACCACTTCTAAAATGAAGAAAATAGGGCAGTAAAGGGTATTGTAATATACTTTAATCTTCCTTAATGTAGAAAAATATGAAATGCCATTAAATCTTCCTTTGAAATGGATGTGGTCGCATGGCTTGAGCTCCCAAATCTAGTTAATGAATCTATTGTTAAGGCAAATAAACAGGAAAGAAGCATTGAAGGAGTGATCTATGCATTATGTGACTAATTCAGAAGATGAAAGGCTGAAAAATTAAAGTTAAATTCACATAAATATTAGAGCTAAGGAGAATGGCTGCAGGTGTAAAAACGGGAAGCCCGCATTTCCCTTTAGTCAGTGTTAGGGACAAGCAGACACTTTCTGCTCAAGAGCAACGTCAGGAAAGATGAAAGTGTTTCAAGGAGTCCAATAATTAACATTTTAAAAGGTTTTCTTAATAAAAAATGATCTGACAATAATAGCAATTTAATCATTTTATTTGAAAAATTAAATTGATTGCCAGTATTCGTTTGTGCGGAAGTGGCGTTTACAGAATTTGGATGAACTTATCCAATCAGATCTCCACTTTAATGACTTTACACGGAGCCAGCGTGCAAAAAGGGAAGCAGGATGCAGCAGGGACTCAAAGGGCAGTCATTTGGGAGAGATTAGCAGTCTTTCACAAAGGACCCTGGGAAACCTATTTAACCCGCCTTCTCCGCTATCGCCATGATCGCACTAATGGAACTCAAACCAAGGTGAGTGTACCAGGGAGATGTTCTCTGTCACCACGTCTCACTGGTTCCCACGTGCAACCAAGAAAATGGATGCAAAGGGCCTTACGAGCATTGTGTCACCTCCGTGAATTAAAGAGCACATCTGTCGAGTGCAGAGGGTCCATCTTAGTGAAATTTAAATTAACAAAAATGCAAAGCCTTCATATCTGTTAACTTTGAAAGCATTACAAATTACAACGTGTCTTCAGAATAGAGCCTATAAAACCCTTCTCAGGACATATTTAATATGTTGCTCACATAAGAACTCTGTCTTGCAAGAAACAAATGCCCATTCAAATTCAGGGGGCGAGCTCTCAGTTGTATACTTCAGGAAGGAGTAGCATGAGAACCCAAGGCCTGGGTCTACTCTCAATCTCTCCTTTCTCTGCTTTGGATGTCACTTAGTCAGACAGGTACATTCCTGCCACCTGACTCTACACATCTCAACTTCAAACAAACAGAGGAAATTTAACAACTCAGAATCCAAATTCCACATCTTTAGAGAGGATGTTAAGGCCTTGCTTGGGTTAAATGTCTATGGTAATCCAAGGACAGTGCTCCAGGGACAGATAATGTAGCATAAACACAGCTGCAGGACTACACAGGAGATGACAGCCAGGGCTCAGGAAAGGGGAGAATGAGTCTAGAAGATACCCCCTCCATACTTTTCACAATGGTGCAGGAAAGTATAAAAATTCAGGGTACAGTTTCTGAGGCCAGGTGCCTTGCTGAACTTGAACAAGGCTCTCTGTGTCATCATACATAAATTTAGGTGATAAAAAGACCTATTTCAAAAGGAGGGTCAATGAGAAAATTAAATGAGTTCATGCAAGTAACTTTTTTTGAACAGTACCTTGCATGTAGTACTGAAGATGCAACCACTATAGCCACGGGCTGTTACCATTCTTATCATTGTTTGCCTCATTTTTAGATGAGAAAACTGAGCTTCAGAAAGGTTATGTACCGAGCTTACTGCTGCGCAGGGAGCAGATGGTGGTGTCAGGCATCAGCCTCCTTCAAGCTGTAGCTCTGCTGTGCCGTCTGGGCTGGACTGAGACACAAACACGCCCTGGCAGTGTTTTACTATTTGTCTTCATTCCTTGACAAGTATTCCTGAGTGATACCACAGCTGCATCATGTCTTACTTAGAGGAGAGAAAGGGGAAAGAAAAGAAGGCAGAGCCTAGGAATAGCATCTCGCTCTGCAGTGGAATAGCCATTCGTCAAGTTCAAGGCTCTGTGGCTCAGCCAAAGGCCCTGTTCACTATAGTCACTTAGACCTATCCCCTATGTTAAGAAACTTTCCCAAATGTTCCTTCTGTCCACATTCACCCCTATGTCTGGGAACAGAGTGAACATTCTTTTTTGCTGTTGTTGTTTTGTTTGTTTTTGTTTTGTTTTGTTTTGTTTTGTTTGAGACAGGGTCTCACTTTGTGGTTCAGGCCGGCTCTGAGCTCACTATGTAGCCCAGGCAAGCCTCGAACTCAGCAATCCTCCTGCTTCTGCCTCCCAAGTGCTGGGATTACAGGCGTGAGCCACCAGGCCCAGCAGTGTGAACATTCTTAGCTTTTGTGTTGTGCTGGTGTTTTGAGACAGGGTCTGGCTACATAGCTAAGGTTGACCTTGAACTTTATGTGAAACTCAGGCCATCCTCAAACTTTCCCACAGTTCTCCTGCCTCAGCCTCCCAAGTGCTGATGTTACAAAAATGTGCCACCATGCCCAGTTGGTGTGAGCACTCTTAATTTCTCCACCACAGTATGTTTCTCATGATGTAAAGCCACCCCATGGGCCTGGCTCCTAGTAGATGCTCGATAATTATTAGCCATGGCTATTTCAGAGGAGGAAGAGCCAGCCATCAAGTGCCCACAGGCCCCAGGGGAACACATGAGCCCATACCTGACATCACCAGTGTGGCTCAGACCAGGCTGTGGGTTTACATTCCCTCTTGATCCCAAGATAACCAATGGTTTCATACTGGGCATGGACCAGCCCAAACCTACAACCCATTCTTGTTGTTCTGAGAGTCGTAGACAGAGGCTGGCCTCCCCCAAACACTTCTCCACAAGCCTAGGGCTCTCCTGGGTACTCTCAGAGTAATTTTCTGTGTCATGGTCTAATGAATTGCCTTAAAGTTTAAAATAAGCTTGTTTAAAATTACCATTTGGAAGTAGGATTTATTCACAGCTATAAATATCATAATCTCACCTGAATTGGATGCTGAGCCTGTTAAAGGCTGTAAATGTAACACATAAACCCAAATCCAAAGTAGTCATATTGTTTTTATTGATTGATTTTGAAATTTTGCTCATCTGAACTCATGAAATAAATTTATATGGCTAAAATGCCCTTTTTATCTGTAACATATATTAGGGTGCCCAATAAAATCATGTTTGAAAAAGACTAAAAGGCTCTTCACAAAGTTTATAGGCCATCCCCCGGGGACTACCAGCCCCAACACCAGCCAAAAGGTTGAAATTCTTTCCTGTCTGCCATCCCTGGGGCCTGCCGGCCTCAACATTTGCTGAACCTTCATGCCCCCCACCCCAGTACCTTGCCATCTCTACAAAAGGGGTCACTTTCTCCTAGGGTACCATCCCATACACTTAGAAGAAAGTGAGGATTACAGAAGCAAAGGTGGAAAGAAGCATCCTAAAATACTATCAGTACTTGTCTCTGGACAGAGGGATCCCAGGGACTAAATTAGATATTTTTCATTTTCTCTTTTTTTTAAGGTTTCTACATTCATCATTACCAATTGATGTTTTGGCTAGACATCTTTTCCAGTACTGGAGATTGAACCCAGGGCCTTCACACTGAACCTCTTTTGTTATTAAGTAACAGGATCTTGCTAAGTCACAATTGTCTAGCCTGGGCTTGACCTTGTGATTCTACTACCTCAAACTCCAAAAGTGGTGATTACAAATATGCATTGTCGTGACCCACACATCAATAACTTTTCAAATAGAAAAGAAAGTGAGATTTTGTATGTTGTTATGGCTTGTATCTCTTGCAGTCATGGGTGGGGCTTGTTTAGAGTTGGCTGAATCTCGAGTGTGTGATGCTAGTATTAAGTGTCCGTGATTACTAAATCACTCCTGTGACTGCTTCGGCACCACCCTAATCCTGCTCACTGAGAAAGAATAAAAAAGGGGTAGAAAAAAAGCTGCTAGGGTTATCTGCTTGTTCTTTGGCTTGCTTTGCTGCCTTCTACCTGCCATAAACTGCTTCTTCTCTGCAATGCCCCCTGCCTTGGAGCCAGGTGATTATGGACTGAAAGCTGAACAAACCGTGAGTCCTTCCTCCTTTGACTTTTGTTGTTGGATATTTGCCTCACTAACAAGAAAGGTAAGACATTAGCTTTGTTTTTAAAAAGGAAGACCATATATAATAACCAGGCTGGCTCCTGCCCTACTCAGTATCTCCTCCTGGGAGTCCCACTCCCAGAAGGAACAGGAAGCATCAGCTCCAGAAATGTCGAGCTGCTGTGCAAAGCCCATGAATAGGTCAGCCCCGCCCCCCCACACCCGTGCATCAGTGCAGAGGCAGACAGGTGCCGTGCCCTTGACCTTGAACTGAGTGCACACAAATGTGTACAAAGGAATAACAGCAAAGTTTTTAAAACGAAAGTAAACTTGGCCCAGCCTTCCCACTTGGGGTTGTGAGCTACTGCCAGAAAGAAGGACTCCCTAATAAGTGTAGCAAGGAATATTTTTAGTGTAAGTAAAGACGTTTGCTTGGCATAAGATGTTTTATTACTAGCTTTACTGTTTTGGAGTCATTTTAGTATTGGTTGTGCTTCTAAAAGTCAAATCTAATTGGATAGTGTGTATTTTGCCTGGCAATTCTATCCCAACATGAGCCATTAGACACCATTTTAGGGCTTTCTTTTTTCTCTTTTGGTTCAGTTAGGTTGGATTCATTTGATTCTTGTTTTTCCTACGGTTTGGAGGCTTTATCTGGGCTTCAATTGGCTTACCTGCCCAATCCCTGCACAGGGCAGCCCCAGCCTCTTCACACAAATGAGATGAATAATCGTCATAGACAGATGCTCACATTACATAGAGCAAACACACTACCAAACGGCAAAGGAGTAGAATCCAGGAGACGGTGTCAAAACAGGAGTACCTCTGAATAAAGCAGAAAGCAGAGAGCTAAGCTTCTTAGACACTTTTGTCTGTCCTTTTGAGGAATACTTGGACACATCAGTGGCCATTTGGAACATTATCTTGTATATATTTGAACAATCAATTAAGTATTTAGTATGAAAACAACTTCAATAAATTAGAGAAACCTATCAGCACCTAGCAGGAGGATGTGACACATATTACTGTGCACACGCACCACCATTTATTAACTCTGTCTCTCCAGGCAAGACCCTCCACCTCAAGCCCCAGACCCCCTTCTTAAATACAGAGAGTAGTGTCTACTCATGGGGTTAACGCAGGGACTGAATGAAATATGCAGCCCAAAAACCCCTCCACACTAGCGCTCTTTCTTCAATTAACAATGGTGTACTTAATCATCTCAGAAGAAAAATATACACTCAGAAGCAAAACAACTGGAAAAGCTCCACTTTATAGAAATAAAACATAACAAAAGCACTCGGGAGGCAGAGACAGGAGGATTGCTGAGTTCGCGGCGGCTTGCCTGGGCACCATAGTGAGCTCAGGGCCAGCCTGAACTACAAAGCGAGACCCTGTCTCAAAAGCAAAAAATAAAAAATAAAAAAAGAAATAAAACATAACAAATTGAAATTAAAATTGCAGCACCGTACTTCACATATGAAATTGGCAAAGGTTTTTAGGATGTTAATAGCAACCTTATTTAAATCCTCAAAGAATGTTCATAAGTATTCTGCAAGTAGAGAATGGCTAAATAGACAATAAGAGGATACCTAAACATATAAGGAACGCTTCAGTAAACTATGGAAATTTTGAACAAATACAGGAAGAGTCGTGGAATTTTTATGTCACACAATCTAAGAAGCCACATTAAATGATGTACTATGATGGAAAAGAACATTTAATGATATGCAAAACATTCCTAATACAGAAATGTTCAAAATATCCTGTATAGATTAGTGACATTTGGATCCATGGATGTGGATGCAAATAAAAGAAAGATTAGAAGAAGGTGAATATAATACTGAAAGCAGTTATCTGCGGGTGGGTGTGGTTACAGCAAATATTTACTTTCTTCTTTCTAGGTTCTCTATAATGACTACATAGTACTTTGTGATAAAATATTGCTAGTTAAAAAATTCAATACTGGGCCGGAGGGTTAGCTCAGTGGTTCCGGCGCCTGCCTTGCAAGCGCAAGGACCTGAGTTCGATCCCCGGTAACCACATAGAATGCTGGGCGTGGAGACACGCCCACCCACAATCAACACCGCATACCACAGTGCCGGACGTGGTGGCTCACACCTGTGATCCCAGCACTCGGGAGGCAGAGACAGGAGGATTGCTGAGTTCGCGGCGGCTTGCCTGGGCACCATAGTGAGCTCAGGGCCAGCCTGGACTACAACGCGAGACCCTGTCTCAAAAAGCAAAAAAAAAAAAAAAAAAAAAAAAAAATTCAATACTGAAATACTGGAAGGGAACATAGTTTGGATGACAGAACGCTCAGGGTACATCCACGGAACAACCTCCTCCCTCCTGCTCCCCTCTGTCTTCCCCTCCTTTTCTCTACCTCCTTTTTTTGAATTTGAATCTTTATTGGCACATTATATATGCACATCGTGGTCACACACGCTATTGAGAATTTGCACCCCTCACTGATCCCTTCCTCCCCTCTTCCCGGGGAGCAGCAGGGCCTCCATCACTGCCCCAGAGCACTGCCTTTAGCGAGCCCCCTACCAACCCTGCGCGGTGGGCACGGCGGGCGTGGGCTCTTGACGCTCTACTTGAGATGCTCCCGCTGGGAGAACTCGGCCTCGTGAGAGCTACTCCTTCTCCAGCCCCTCACAGACAGATTCTTTCCTTCCCAAGATCCTTCGCTTAGGAAATGAGGGTATTTTTGTTTCAGAGTTCAAACTGGACTCAGCCGAGCCATTTCTTCTACCTTCTCCTGGTGCCCAGGGGCTCCAAAAACACGATATAGCAAGCATCAAAACTCAGGCTCATTCGTGGAGCCCTCGATGAGCCGCTGAGTACCCAAGTCAGACACTGAGCTACGCTAAGACTGCTGCTGTATGCGGATGAACACAGCCTAGTGAGCGCTAAGGAATAAGGAAGGATACGGAGGCACGTGGGAAATCTTGCCAAGATAAAAATCCAAGACAGACTGGATTTGCAAGCAGGGAAAAACACCCCAGACTAAGGCAACAGCACGCTTCAAAGCCACCACGCTCCAGTCCATGGCGTACCTCGGAGGCGCCCACAGGGAACTGATGTGGAGACGAACGGCTTGGGCTTGGGCCGCCTGTGCAGAGCCCTGGCTGCGGCGCTTGAGAACAGCCCTGGCAGCAGCGCTTCCGAGTGGCATGCTAACACTGCCACGGTCGGCCCTCCCAGTGAACACTGCCTCTCGGCCACCCCTCCCCTCCACACACGCCACAGGGAGAAATGTACCTCAAAGCCCCAAGTTTACCCCAGAGGAGCTTGTCCAGTGACCAGGCCAGACTCTGCCAAAGGAGGCTTTGGAGCCCCTAGTCCTCCACACAAGAGCTGCCCTATTCCTTGCCTTGCCAAGCCGGAAGCAGGTTTCTTCGATCTCTCAGCTCATCACGGAAGCCACCGCCCCTCTGCCACCCACCCCTGCGGAAGCAGGCGTCACTCCGGGTACAAGCTCAGGAGGGAAACTGTTCTTCCCCAAATTCAGTCCGCAGAGTCTGTCCTAGATCTCCCTTAGCCCCCTTACCCCCATCTTGGACCCCAACGTTTTGGTCTGGAAGTGGCTAAAGGGATGTCCCTGTCCCCACCAGGCAGAGCCTACAGCTCAGGGCTCCAGTGGGCAGTGAGTGGCCTCTGTCCACAATCGTCACACAAGGAGATGGCCAGAAAGTCTGTATATACCTTGTCCTCAGCCCAAAGCAAAACGGGGTCTGGCCATTTATAGCAACTGAGAGAAAACAAAACAAAGTACCACCCTGAACTCCTTGCCCATGCTAGTGCTGGTCTCTTTAAATCCCGCTGCGATCTTAGAAGGCTGACAGCACCTGAAACAAAAGCCTCACTGATCCCTGGAAGATGACTTTGGTGAAAGTAGAGCTCATTTCAGAAAATCAAAGCAAAGAAAAATATTGAATACAATTCAGAGGCATAATGCATTATTATGGGCTTTTATGGATTTTATGTATAATTTCATGTAAAGTTAAGAGGCTGAAGCGATCTCTTACATTCAGCTGTATTATCGGCCCAGCACCAAACAATGTTCCACATCTTATTATGTTCACAGTTGACACACTATTAGAGAAATGTGCAGCTGTCTTACTCTGCTATTCATTTCCTCATTACTATTTTATAAATATATGATTAACAGTTATTGCAGCTGCCTAATTCACATTTATTGCAAATGCAACCCCACAAATGAATGCTCAAAGCAAAGAGATGTGGTTTTAGAGTAATTTAAATTTTACAGTTCCATTTACTCTGCTTTTTAATTTACTGTATAATGACCCTATTAGAATAAAGCACATCTGGAAGTTCTTTGGGGAACATTTAATTTTCTGTGGCTTCAGTACTAACAGAACTTGTACCATAAAGCCCACAGATGCTTAGAAGACTGTACAAATTTCCACATTTTATGCCAAGATGCCGGTTAATTGTACAGATGAGACAATTACAACAATGCGCAAAGACCGGCTTCTTGGTGCTAAAAAGTGAAGACACTGGCCGAGGACCTAGGTCTTGGCAAACTTTCCACATCAAACCCTGAAGTGAGCTTGTCTGCTTTTTTATTTCCTCTTCAGGAAAAAGACCACGTTGGACTGTGCACTCTTCCAGGTCTCCTCTTGCTTTTTCCAAGAAGCTTCCTGGGGAACCCCATTTGTGTGTAACCAGGCATAACTGGAGGCCAGAAGATTTGCAAAGCTCCAGAAGCTGATGAGTGTTCGGGCCTCCACCCCCTCGGCCAGGAGGCTACAGACACTGCCAGCTTCCAGTGTGCCACATGAACAGAATCATCCCGAGTATTCAAAATTGATTTGAATATTCCATACAGATCACTGCAGCGGAACCCATGTATGAGGAATAATGCGAATCCATTGCCATTGATTAGTTAATTTATGTTCTACAACTAATCGAAGCACAAATCTCATTAGCCACAGGTCAGTAAGGCTCAGAGAGAAAAAGATAATCATTTTGGTAGCCTAGTTGGCTGTAAAGACACAATTAGAAGCCGACTGGTTTTCCAGGCTTCTCTCACTGACCTCCTGAGCCTCAAGCCAGCTGTGAAGGGAAAGAAAAGCACATCTGCCCCATGGTTCTCCTGGCCACTGGTAAAGAGATCTTCATATTTAATGATCCAATGTGCTGTTTTTATTTTATACAATAATAAGATGACTTTATTGCATCTAAATGTACACAGTGCCCATCAGCTAGTTAGGGCCAGAATATGTCCTAGAAGCATGTTAGTTGTTACCTTCCCCATAGTTTAGGCATTAGGGAAATGTAAATGATCATGGGCTGAAGGTAGGAAATAGCCCAGCTTTCTACATTCTAGTGTTGACCTGAAACCTTCTCTTTGCCAAGCATAAGAAAGCTATGCGCGCTCCGATTAAGTTTTGCACTTAAAACGCTGTTGACGTTCACTGGAAATCATCTTCATTCCTTGAGCTCCCTCTCAGATCAATTTAGGGCAGAAATATTTAATCTTAAAAATGGAAGATGATGGGAAAGTAACAAAAGGAAGGAGTAGAATCCCATTTTATCTTCATGATAAGAAGTAAAATCTTGATATGATTCAAATGAAGATTCCTGGCAATAAGCTCTTCCTACTAAACCCAGTTGGGGATTTCTACAGAATGGCATTTTTAAAAATGCTCTCAGTGGGGTCAGAGAAACCATAAAGCAAGGTTCCCTAGGCTTCTGCTGGTCAGGAAAAACCATTACCTTTGTCATAAAAAAACAATGGTTCAATCTAGGACTTTCACTAAATGATCAAAGACAGAACCCAAATTGAGATTTTTCTGGATAAACAAATAAGAAAAGCACCAGTGAGTTTCAAATGTTGTCCTGGACCCATTATTTCCAGGTCATTGCAATGCCCACAGTGGGACTATAAAAGATATGACTGTCAGCCTCTGTGTATATTCGGGAGAGTTAACCCATGTTCCATGGAAACAATGACCTAGCCATATTCCTTCAGGTCCACTACACCAAGGACAGAACTAGGGATCAAATCCAGGGGCATTATCCCACTGATCTACATCCCAGCCCCTTTCCATTTTTCATTTTGAGATGGGGTATTGTTACGTTGTACAGGTGGGACTCACACTTGAGATCTTCCTGACTCGGACTCCAAAGTGCTGGGATTACAGGCATGTGCTGCTGTGCCCAGGTAAGGCAGGGTGCTCTTAATGTGACCAGAAGCGAAAGGTGCAGGGTTGAAAGCAGGAGACACAGTCACCTACCTCATATTCCCCAGCTAAACCTGGTTCTAAGTTTCAGGGGTCAGGACTTTCATACTTGCTCTGAAATTGAAAATGCTCTGGAGCTATGAGGATTTGAAGGCCAAATCCCTGGCTCAGAGCCACTGTCCCCATGTTAGAAAACAGAACACACCAGTCATGTTTCTTTCCCACAACTCCCAGTTCTAGACAGACACACTTAGGGAGGCAGAGGCTTCCCCTACACGGGCCTCCCAGGGCAGCTTTATGTTTCATGTTAAAGAACTGAATAACAGGACCTAATGCGTTCATGCCCAAAGAATTAGGGTTTCCACAGCCAGTCTCCCTCTTTCCTGGGATGTGGCTGAAGGTGTTGCATTCTGGATGGGGCCTCCAACCCCTTGCCAGCTCTGTGCTGCTGTGCACCTTTACGTCCTCTCTTGCCAGTATCAGCTCAGCATCTTGGAGAACCCCTTACGGTTCTCTTTCCTCCCCACCTCCCAAGAGCCAAGTGGAAACTGTCGCAGGAGCTCGCCTTGTTCCAGCCCTTCAATTTTTGCCCTGTTTTCATTTTTGTTTTTAATTATGCACATGATGAGTGATTAACAATAGAACAATTCCCACACCAGTGACGGTGCCCATCTGCTCCATCTTAACTCGTCCTCTGTGTCTTCTAAACAGGTAGACAGGACCTAAACAGGTGAACGGACCATCTGAACAACAACCTTTAGCTGGCCGTGGGTTTTGAGTTTTCGGGAAATGACACTTCACTGGCCATCACCATCTGTGAGCTGCTTTTCCCACCCAGCACTGTGAAAGAGCCTTGAGAGATCCATACAGGAGATTGTAGGTCACTGTAGCTCCTTAGCTTTCTCATCTGTGTAACTTTCCATAGTGTGTTTATCCCTTCTCTTCAGTAGCCACCAGGGTTTAGCATTTACAGAGCTGTGGTGAGTGTTCTCATCTGCTCTCCTGCTGCAGGGAAGGAGCCTTGCTCCGGTGCACCCTAAGC
This sequence comes from Thryonomys swinderianus, assembly GCA_004025085.1. Classification (NCBI taxonomy): domain Eukaryota; kingdom Metazoa; phylum Chordata; class Mammalia; order Rodentia; family Thryonomyidae; genus Thryonomys; species Thryonomys swinderianus. The sequence goes on along the minus strand of PVIC010000352.1, from coordinate 88,365 downwards.
GTGGGTTGCTGGGCTGTGGGGAGCGCTTGTGTGCAGCTGGACAACACAATACCAATTTGTTTACCAAATCCTCTTTCCATTGTACTTTCTCACTAGCAACAGACATAAGATTCCTTTCTCCATGTTCTCCTCTGTGCATGTGTGCTCAGATGTGCCCTTTGGTAACCGTGCAAGTATAAAATGGTATGGCACAGGGCATGGGTAGATGCCCAGCTAATTAAGAAACTGAGGCAGGAAGATCTACAAGTTTAAGACCAGACAGGGAGAATGTAGCTCAACAAACACTCCTTTAAAAAAAAAAAAAAAAGTATGCCACTGTATCTTTAATTTGCATTTTCCTGATTACAAATGAGGTTGAGCATCTTTTCATATGTTAATTGGCAATTCCAGGTTACTCTTCCACAAAATGTCTATTCATGTCTTTCGACTGTGTTTCTATTGTTTTTTTCTTATTACTCACCAACTATCTATATTCTAGATACTAATCTTTTGTTATGTATGTTGCAAATATCTTATAAGTTTTTGTTGAAAGGAGTTCTGAATTTTAATGTAGTCTAACCCACCAACCTGCTTTTCTTCTCTTAAAAAAACTGAGCAGGGCATGGTGGCACAGACATCAAATCCTGGAGTAGAAGCAAGTTCAAGGCCAGCCTGGACTACATAGCAAGACCCTATCTCAAAAAACCAAAAGAAAAACTTTTTAAGTGAAAACCATGCAATCATCTCCTCTATTTTCTTCTTTAAAATGTTTGAATTTTGCCTTTCATATGTCATCAATCTGGAAACAATTTTTGTGTCCAGTGTGAGGTGGGGATTCCATTTCCTTCCTTTGATATGGCTAATCAATGCTCCCAGCATTTTTATTGAGTGTTCCATACTTTCCCATAATGCATTGCAGTGCTGCTTATGGTTGATCTGCTTCTGGGCTCTGTAATTGGTTCACTAGGTTTTTGTCTATTAGACCACTACTACTCAGTGTCCTTATAGTTTTATAATCTGTCCTGACATTAACAGAGCAGACATCCCCATCTGGGCACATACAACTTATTTGGCTATTTTGTTTGTTTGTTTTCCAGTAGCAAAAAGGAGGTCAAAGAAAAGGGAAAGGAAGTGGAACAGTAGCTGATTTCTATACACCTGGCATTGAACTAAGAATCTGAGGCATATTATGCCCTTAAATCCATAATAACCCTGCAAGATAGAATCTTTTTTAATCTTTACTTTATAAATAAAAAAGTAGGACTTAGAATGGTTTGATAACTTGCCAAATTCACATACTAAATAGGCAGCAGAAATGCAAACCTTAGTGCAAGTCAAGTGGACTCACAAGTCTACAGTTTTAGTGTTTCTCCAGGGAAGTGTCAATTTCCAGAACCCTGCAGAATCTCCATGGTCTTCCATTGAATTTGCACAGTTTCTCCTCTGCCCTGCTTGCAAGTTGCAGCTTGGTATCTGAGGTTTGGGCATTAGTTTGGGGGATTGACTGTGCTGATCTGGGCCCAGTGAATCTAAGCCTGTTAGGCACACTTGCTCCCAGAAAGTACCCCTAGCCTGACTAACTATCCTTTGTTGGGCATTTCTGTCTAATTGAGAAGCATTTTCTGCTCGATGCAAACTGTGGATGGGGGAGGGTCTAGGAGGTAAAGTAGAAGTTATTCCAGACAAGATTCGACTTCCTTTTGCCAAGCAACTCAAGAAAATGCCTGCAAGGGAAGCGGCGCTGTCCTTTTCAAAGCAGCACGGCTGAGTTTTCTGCGCACATAACAAACCCAATGGGCCTGGCGGATTCACCGGCTTTAATTATGAGGTGAGGTTAAACATGTTTTGTGGGCAAAAGCAATGATAGACAGGTTTTTCATACAAAGGATTTTGGCTCATTTGAGATTTAACATTTTTTAATTTAATAATCTTTTTGTTTAAAAAAGCCATGATTGCAAAGGTCAGATCTAATTCCACTGCCTATTAAGAGCTGCCAAACCTGAGGCTGCAGCAGCTTGGCTAGCTGAGGATGACGCAGGTCAGGGAAGACAGCTGGCCAGGAAAGGGACAGGCTCCTCCTGTAAGCATGCACTCCTGCAGGGCCAGCTGTGTTAATTAGCACCAGTCTCCTTTGGCCAGTTCTGGAGGCAAATAGTCATTTCATCACCATGTTTTCCTGTTCAGTGGACATCTACTGTCTTAACTTCCTCTGTCAACTGCCCCATCCCTATCTATGTCTTTATTTTTAAATAGTATTACAACCTAACATTGTAACATTCAACATGCCAATGGAAGATACAAATCCATGTCTGAAATATTCAAGACACTTGACTCTTCTTTCCCACAGAAAACTGAAACCACCCCAAAACGGTCAGGTTCCCATGTGCACACATGTTGCCATGCTACACTCTGAGCCATGGGAAAAGTCGGCCCCGGAATCAGATAGCGATCACGGGAGAGGGCCCTGGGAGATATACCCTGCCAGCAAGCAATGCCATGGCTCTTGGGTTCTTTGGGTCTCACCTAGAAATGAGGAGAGGAAGGCCTGGAGCAACTCACATGTACCCAGGCTTTGTGAGGGTGAGGACAAGTATAGTCTTCCCTCTACCTCAAGTTCTCTTTATTTATCCTATATATTTATCTACCTCAACTTCTCCTTATGTTACTTATTTATTTATTTATCTCTTTAGTGCCCATGGAAACAACCAACTTCTGCAGAGGAGAAAGGAAGGGTCCCCAAGACTCCAAAGACACACCAGGCCATAACTCCGTCACCCCAGCTCTATGGCACCACCGTCCACTCCTTGCTCTTGGATGCTTGCACTAAAAACCTAACCCAGCTCTCCATTCGCTGGGCCACAGGCTTTAATATAAGGGACGTTTTGTAATAGTCCAAATTCTCAGAGAGCTCACTTAGACAAAACTCTGAAAATACTATCCATGATAAAATGAAACCCATTAAACACACTTAGCTGTAGAGTGACTGCCACAACCTCTCTGCCTCTGGCCGGGTCCAGTCTCGGGCTCGGAGCAGCTCGCTCTCCACTGAAGGTGCTCACCTCACCTTCGCTGCATCTCCTGCTGAAATGTTCCCATTGCACTGGGGCCAAATCCCAGGTCACTCCAGGACTGATCAGGCTGTGCTGACCTCCTTCTCCTCCGAGACCAGCCACATTTGTACATGTTCTCAAAGTCTCAGACCTCACCCAGAGTGCACATGTCACTGCTGCTCCAGTTAAAGCCCTCCAACTTCATTTATGACGGACCCTCAGGAAAGCCATTATATCTCCTGCACTTACCGTGTTCCTAGGAGACAGGAAAGCTATCTGCTTTCATTCCCAACATTCCTAAGTAGATATGCTTAAAGAGGACAGCTGAGGCCCAGAGACGCAGGGTGATTGATCCACTGTCCACAGTTAGTTGAGATCAAGCCAGTGTAGAGATGCTACAGGATTGTCCCCACTCACTACATGGCACAGGACTCCCATGTGCACCCCGGTCTGTGCCTGGTTGCACTCTCTTGATAACCACTAGAGACGTACCCTTGAGAAACAAAGGCTTAGCATCATTACCTTTGCTTCCCCAGCTCCTTAGACAACACCTAGCTTGTTGTACTCGCTCAATTAATGTGTGCAAAAAAGAACGAAGGAACCATTAATAGAGATAATTATTGATAAATAGATTTATTATCCAATAGCCACTAAAGAGTCCTGCAGAGACACAAACTGTACAATTACTTTGGAGAATACCATTTGTACAATACACACAGGGACATAGACAATTGATGCTCCAGTCGTGGTTTATGAATTGAGGGGATTGTCCTTGGCAAGGTTTGGTCTCCTCCTCTTCCGGTCTTGCCATCCAGCTGCTTCTTGGTTAATTCTCAATGCCTTTAGCTATATAATCAGCGCCAAAATGTGAGTATCCTATTAAATATATTATTAGAAAGATAAATAGGTTGACCAATTCAATGTGTTTTGAGGCACATGGACATAAATTACATTTATCCAGATGTTTAGCAGGTCCGTGCCAAACCATTTAAACATAAAACAGATAAGTTCCTCTAGACTAATTTTCAGCTTCCCAAGGATCAGTCTTTGGCAGATGGCTAGGCAAATGAATGCTGGAGAAAAATTAAGGGCTGTCTGTATCTTTCAAATTGACATGGAGAGCAGTTGGGTTCTGCTAGAAACTAAGAATGACCACAAAATGTAATTATGATCGTAATGAGAATGGGTTAAGCTTAAACTATTTCTCATTTTCATTGCAGTCACTGCCATAAGATGGAGTGGAGATTAATGCCAGGCCATTTCCTGTGCTTGTTATACTCTTTATCATCAGAATAAAACATCATAATCTGAGCATCTCACGTGTGCTAAGAAGGAAGGCTGGGGAAGAGCGGTCAGAGTCCCGGCTGAGTCTCCATGTCCTGCTGGACAACTCTGAGGCTGACAACCCCAAGGAATGGAGGGCCGACTCATCACACTCCAGGCTTGACTATGACAGGAATGTAGCAGGGTGCTGGAAGGAAAAGAAAGGAGATCGACAGTGGGACCCACTCAAAGGACAGGGCCAGAGCTATGAATGCTGTGAGTCATGGAAGACTAGAGATGGCTGTGGCATCTGTGGAAAGTCACCATCAATCTGGTTCCCAGATAGGGTAGTTTCTGGACAGGGTACAGGAGACAGGAATAGGAAGGGCTGAAGGAAATGATCCACTGAGGCAGAGGGCAGGACCAATGGGGAGGAATGAATGACTGAGACCACAACATGCAACTCCTTAGGTGCTGACGTATATATTAGGCCCAGATGAGCCAGCATGACTCTCAAGTTAGTGAAGCAGAGAATGATGTGGATTCCGTGAGACGTTTGAGGAGAGGCCTCCTGAGATAGTCAGCAGAACAAGCCACAAACAGAAGTCTAAGCTGTGAAACACAGCTGTGTTTTCCTAGTGATCCCTGACCAGGAGCTTCTTTTCATGTGTTTGTTGGCCACTTTACATACCTTCTTGGAAGAAAGATCTGCCCAAGTCTTCTGCTCATTTTTTATCTAGGTTGTTTGGTTTTTGTTGAGTTTTATTTGTTCTGCATACTAGAATATGATTTGCATTCAGTAAGCTGTATATATGCTACTTTTAAAATAGCATTTGAAGCTGAAATGTTTCTAGTTTTGATGAAGTCCAAGTTATTTTTTCCTTTGGTTTCTTGTAGTGTTGGTTTCATATCTAAGACACTGTCGTGTACTTGAAAGTCACAAAGTTGTATAGCTATATTTTCTTCCAAGAGTTATATAGCTTTAGCTTTTACATTTCAATATTTAAATTTATACATTTAAAGTTCATTTTGTATATTGAATGAGGTCAACATAAGTCCATTCTTTTCATGTAGATAACTAATTTTTCCCATACTATTTGTTGAAAAAAATTATTCTTTCCCCTACTGAATGGTCTTGGCACTCTGTCAAAAATCAGTTAACCGGGCCGGAGGGTTAGCTCAGTGTTTCCGGCGCCTGCCTCGCAAGCGTAAGGACCTGAGTTCGATCCCCGGTTACCACATATAATGCTGGGTGTGGTGGCTCACGCCTGTAATCCCAGCACTCGGGAGGCAAAGACGGGAGGATTGCTGAGTTCGCTGCGGCTTGCCTGAGCACCATAGTGAGCTCAGGGCCAGCCTGAACTACAAAGCAAGACCCTGTCTCCAAAAAGCAAAAAAAAAAAAAAAAAAATCAGTTAACCATGAGTGTATCAGTTATTTCTGAATTCTCAGCTCCATTCCATTGGTCTCTATGTCTATTTGGCTGTCAGTATCCCACTATCTTGATCATTGTTGCTCTGTACTAAGTTCTGAAGTTGGGAAATGTGAGTCCCTCAGTTGATTTATTTGTTTCCAAGATTGTTTTTGGCTATATTGGTTCGAGTCTGTCAAAATTCCATATGAAGTTTGGGATCAGCTACATCCCCTAGGATTTTGATAAGGCTTGAGTTGAATCTATATGTCAAATTAGAAAGATTTGCCATTTTAACAGTATTAAGTAATCTAAGTCATGTATATGAGATGTGTCTCATTTCTTAGGGTGTCTTCAGTTTCCATCAATGAGATTTTGTAATTTTCAGTGTATCATTCTTTTCTTGAATGTATGTCAAAAATATTTTGCTTTTTTGATGCTACTGTAAGTTAATTATTTTTCTTAATTTCTGTCTTAGATAGCTCATTGCTAGTGTGCAGAAAGACAGCTGATTTTTTTTCTTTTTTTTTTTGAGACAGGTTCTCACTTTGTAGTTCAGGCTGGCTCTGAGCTCACTATGTAGCCCAGGCAAGCCTCAAACTCAGCAATCCTCCTGTCTCTGCCTCCCAAGTGCTGGGATTACAAGCATGAGCCACCACACCTGGCACTGGACAGCTGATTTCTGTATGTTGTTCTTACATCCTACAACCTCACTAAACTATTATTAGCTCTCATGGTTTATAGGGGGAAGAGGTGACTCATGACTTCCTAAATACGAAATTTGCTTTGTGCAAATTGAGACCATTTTACTTGTTTCTTAGTTATTTGGTACTTTTTGTTTCTCTTACCTAATTGCTCTCATTACATTATCTTAAAATTTGTTCTCTTCAACTAAAGGATGAGAAACTCGAGAGAGTGATCTTTTCCTATTTACCTCCTCATTTCCCCAGGCCTGAGCAGCAACAAATATAGGATAAATGGATGTAAGGACTAAAGATCAAGAATTTCACTTTCAGAAACATGAAGTTTTTAATTGCTTCACCAAATATGTGCCTTTAAAATCTTGAGGCATACTCGTACATATTTATAGGGTACAGTATGATAACTTGATGCATGTATACAGTGTATAACAATCACTTAGGGTAGATAGCATTCCCATCTCTTCAAACATTTCTCATTTCTATGTGTTCTAGTTATTCTAAAATGTGTAACAAATTCGGGTAGCTATAGTTACTCTATGATGCTATAAAACATAAAACATCCCTCCTATCTGTTTTGCTACTCCTTATGCATCTCTCTCTCCCATCCAAGTGCTAACCAGGCCCAACCCTGCTTACCTTCCAAGCTCAGATGAGATCGGGCACGTCCAGGGTGGTTATGGCCCTAGACTGCATCTCTCTCTATCTCCCCGTTTTCTACCCTGGTGGCCCCTAGTGACCCTATGCTACTCCCGCTTTGCACAAGATCAACATTTTCAGCTTCTGCTAATGAGTGAAGAAGTGTAGTTTTTATGTTTGACTACATCACATGATTTTGATGTCAGGAAATAAGAAGTTCCAAATGTGCCTGTGAAATCCTCTTGTTCCCCGAAAACTTCATTTGAGATAATCCTGTCTCATAGAAAACCCAGGGCATAAAGATACAAGCACCAAGAAAAAGTGAATGGCCAGGGTATGAACTGCCCTTAGATGCTCAGGGCCTCCGTCCTACATCCTCAAGCACCTGGATTCTGCCAGCGCACAGATGAGGCCAGAAGAGGAGCCTCGTTATCAGATGAGACGCCGCCAGCCTGGTGGATACCTTGATCACAGCCATGTGACCTTGAGCAGAGAGAGGATCCTGCTGTGCCACGGACACTGCAGCGAAACACCTGGGTGCTGTTTAAGCAGCTAAGCAAGCACATGACAATTGGTTGGGCTATGTCTTAAGTCACTTTCTCATTGTTTTGACATAATACTCAACAACCCCAGTTTAAAGGCATGAGGGGCTTATTTTGGCTTACATTTCTGCCTACGGTTAGCTGGCTCCAAAGCAGATCAGCATGGTGGAGTATAGCTGATCACAGAGAAGCTAAGGGAGAAGAGAGGAGAAAGGGAGATAAGCCCTTCCCAGCCATTCCTCCGGGGACCCACCTCTTTAGCCAGGCCCCACCTCCTAACAGCAATCGTGCTATGACACCCCTATAAGCTAGTCACCTTCTACAGATTCTACCTGTGGGGCTTTAGAGGAACATCTACAGACAAACCATGATGTGCTGCAAAAGGACACGACTACAATGGCTACGATCTGCTGTTAAACAACTTAGCAAAAGAATGAGCAGAGGATAGACAAAACAATGACAAAATATCCCACTGTACTTAAATCTGAGTAATGAATATAGAAAAATTTATTACAGTATTTTGCCCACTTCCATACTTGAAATTTGTCATAATAAAAAAAAAATTTTTAAAGGGTGCCTCGTTGTACCATAATTTCCCTTAGGTGAGGTCTGGGCCATACCATCCCCCACTGTCCCTCCAGCGACCAGCATAGTGACTGGCAAGCAGTGGGGCCCTCAAAATAATTGTTAGCTCTGTTAATTGACACACTGCACGTTTAGATGTCATGTGATGGTTTATAAACTCACAACAGTATCTCTTTGCCATTTGTGGCATTAAACCATTGAACAGATGTAGAAACTAAGGCCCAGAAGCTTGTTGATGAGACTAGGATTCTGGTCTTCCAGTTCCTGATTCAACTTCCATTGGTCTCACTTGGGAGGGTAATCTCTGCCATCCAGATTGGCCTTGGGAATTAAATAGCTGCTGTTTCATTTTGGTTTATCGGGAGAATTTACGCACACAGCCACAGTTATATCAAGACATCCATTAGGAAATCCAGGCAGGCAGGTTAAATGTTAATTTCCTTCCTACTGTACCATTTTCTAACCTCCTTCCATGAATCAAAGTGAGTAAAAGGTTCCTCACTTACTGACATAAAACAAATTGAACAAATTATGTTACTTAACTAAGGAAGAACCAGTCACACCACTGATTCTGATCCAACCCCCACTGAGCTTTTTCTTATTAACATTCATTTGCAAATGAGTTTGGATTTTTAATATAACACTGCACTGATCTCATTAGCATATGACTGCATGGCTATGGTGGTGCTATACTTAGGCACTGTGAACCTGCCAGACCAGGGGCTTTTAGGTGAGATACACATCCTGCAAGACCATGAATCACAATCCTCAACAGACCATGAATCAGAGCCATAGGTGGAACCATTTCTAACGATGATACCGAGAACTGTACAGGGCTCGGAGGGTTCAGAGTGAACCGTGCCAGACATTAAAGAATTAGCACAGCCAGCTACGTATTTCTCTTGTGAAAACTACTCCTCAGAGAAAGTGGGAATGTTAAGCTCTCACCATCTGAAGACTTTTGGTTCTGTTGAAATGGGCTTTAAGGGGTCATGCCCCACCTCCGACTCCAAGTCCTACACAGACACACATCAACTGGTGGTTTCTGGAGGGGGTGAAGGAAGATTTTGGGGGGTGAAGTGGCTGCTCCAGCACCCTTCTGGTGAGGATGCAGGGAGGGACCAGCTTGCCTGACCCAGCAAGAGCTGAGCAGTCAGCAGACTAATGGAGGGACGGACCCACTCTGCTCTTTACTAGCTCTGGAACTGGACTTGTGTTCACCCCTCTAACCTTTGGCTCACTAAAAGATAACACTAAGTCATATTTCATGGGATTTAATTAGATAATCCTCAGGAAGTTACATGAAGCAAAAAAGAAACTCACAGGTATAGAAAGTGGCCCTCCGGGCCCAGGTCCACGCAGCCTAACTCTGTGCTCTGTCCAGCTTGCATAGCAATGTGGCTTGTGGCTTATGCATTATTAATCCCATTTTATGTATGGGAAAACTAAGGCTCAAAAGTAAGTAGTAAGGGATGCAGCAAGCCTGAAGTCTAGACTGGTTCACCTCCGAAGGCCCTGGGCCTTTCTGTAGGTGACTCGAGGTCCCAAGAACTTCCCATCGCGGGGGAATAGATTTCCGAAGAGGGTCAGGGAATAACAAATGACACCGGCAGTTCCCGTCACTAACTTACTCCCTCAACCTTTCACAACCTGAAGAACAATCAGTGGAGAAGAACTTTAAAAAGCCACTTTAAATTTCAGACCAATTCAATTTTGGAGCATCACTCGTGAGGTGCCGCTTCCCGACGAAATTTCTAAATGACTCCTACTCTCCTTTGTCCATTTCAGGGGAAATGAATGTTGCTGCTAACATTTGACATCAACCGCCCAATCACATGTTGTCACATCATTACTCAGCTCTGACACAAAGGCAGAGGAAAGAGACCTTGGCTGAAATGGTGCTGGGGGCAACGAACCAATTCAGAATCTCTGGTGCTGGCAGAGAAGGGAACAAAATGAAATTTAGCTAAAGAAGCACTGGGTAATAGGTCCTGTGAAGGACCAAGTGGAATGAAATATGCGTTCTCGGCATGGCTCCACATTTCTTGTATGATTTTTAAAACTCTATCTTCCTATTAATTGGGTTGCAACGTGCCATTGACGAGGCTGTGACTGGAGGCGACTGGCCATCCCAAGCAGGGATGGAGAAGTATCCATTTCTGGAGTCAAAGAACAAGCTAGATCCATGGTCACCTGCGACTCTCCATCAGGCCTCTACACATATTTCTGAGGTATTATATATCTGCAGCCGAGCGAAGAGAGAGGGACCCTCTGAATGTTTGCCCAGGCCGGTTTTCAGTGCCAGGTGCGCACAATTTGGCGACCACACCAGAATCAGAACAGCCAGGGCTCGGGGACACCTGTGGACCTGGTGGTGGGAGAGCAGATAAGGGCTGTGCAGAAGAGGCGTGGGGAGTCACAGGCCTTCGCTGGTCTCTCAGCTGCCATTTTGCCTGTAGGGAGCTAATTTATATAGGACACGTCTTTCTGTCCTGACCCAAGTCTCAACAGCATGAGGTCGGGCCCAACCGGCACAGGCAGCGAGCAAGCACTGAGGATGCTGATATGCAAAGAAAAAGCAGCCAGCACCTCTCCCGCTTTACCGCCTGGGGGAGGACACGGGAGCCTCAGGGCCCAGCGAGGAACGTGACTTCCCATTAATCCCCAGGGCGTGTTCTCCGTGCCTCTCCATCCTCTCCGCAAGGTGTGTTTCCTGGGTGCAACTCGAGAGCACAGGGAGCCCTGTGCTGCGCAACAGCACCGAGGGAAGAAGTGGGCTGCGAAAGCGGCAGTGACAATAAACTGGGCAGGGCGTGGTGACAGATGAGGCTGTACCAGACGATGCTGGGCAGAGAGAGAAATGAGGGAAGCCTCAAGTCCAGGGAACTGTGGTTCCATTTACATAATAAAGACCCCCCGGAGCCCGGGAGGACGCAGAGGTGGCTGCGCTGGCAGACCCCGCCCCCCAGACCCGGGCCTGCGCGCCTAGCGCACCCTGAAGATCCGGATGTGCATGTCCTGCACGAGAGGCAGTCAGTGGTGCCCGTGAGCACCCGGGCTTACCAAAGGAGACATGCAAATATTTATTTGGAACTGTTTTTAAATGTGTACGAAGGACAAGAATTTAAATTACCCACACATGAATGGAAATATGACCGAGTTCCTTGGGAAAAGGGAACTCTTGCCCTGATGGGTTCTTGTCAAAAATACACATGGCCTCTTCTTCATTGTTTAATTGGGTGGGCTAATCTCTTGTCTGCCATAGATTATTGGCAGGGGTTGCTTATTTTCCTAAAAGCCCTAAATTCAAATATGTAGGTTTGTGTTTGCCTGTAATTAGTGTGATGTATCTATTCAGAATAACTACAACATCCCTTCCTGGTAATGAAAAGTGATTAATTACCAATTACAGCAAGTATCCAATTTCGTGCAGTTCACCACTGGGCTGGGCCCCTGAATTGCTGGCGCTCTAATTGCAGACATTAAAAGTTCTAGGTAATTATTGTTGAAAGATCAGTAATATTAAAAATATTGGCTGCAGCTATTATTACATTTTCTCTAAATGCAACCAAGACTTAAATTTATGCCTGAGCTGCCAGCCATTTCATCAGGCTATTTCTAGGACTGTTTTGGAGCAACTGGTTTTATTTCCCTTTATCAGAGACTATTACAACAAGTCTATTAACAGCTCTGGGCTCCCCATTTAATAAACCTTTCATTAAGTGAAACAAGCTAGAAAAAAATCACTAGTAGGTGCCTTTAGCAAAGTAGGGAGGTAATTATCTCATTTACAGATAACTACGTGCATTTCATTTTTCAAAGCACAAAGAGAAAACTAGCTCTAAATGACACTTTTTTCATACTCATTAAATTCACTAGAGAAATATCAAATTAGGAGTTTTCAGTATAAATGCCACAGTGAACTCTGACAGTAGCTATCAACAACGGGGACATTTGAGAGAAATGTCCTCACACCCAACATGAAAATCAAGGAAGAGTGTGAGGAGCTGAAAGGTTTTAGTGTGCTTTAATTTCAGGCCCCCAGACACCTGGGCTGTACTTCGAAATGACTGCTTCATCTGTGAGCGTGCCAGCCACAGTCCAGGAAACCAGAGGTCGCACGCATGCCAAGGGATCCTGGGAGCCCAGAGTGGCCATTCGCCGAGACGGATGACGCCAGCTCCACCATGGATAAGCAAGGACATCCAAGGACCAGCCAAGTGGACCAGCAAGACAAGCAAATGCCATTTGGTGGTTCGTTGATGAGCTCATACCAAGGTCAGCACAAAGAAGGGTGTAGCCAACTCCATGGAGAATGAGAATGAGAATGCAGAGGATGAGCTGCTTCAGTGCAGTCCAGAGGGAGGAATAGGAGCTGGTGACACACCTGAGAAGGTCTGGGAAGGGCACTCACAAGAGTTAACACCTCGGGTTTGAGATTTAGCTCAGTGGGTCCGCTGCCTGCCTAGCAAGTGCAAGGTCCCTGGTTCAATCTCGGTAACCACATATAATGATATAATATTGGGTGTGGTGACTCACACCCACCAGCAGTCAGCACCACACCCCACAATGCCGGGCATGATGGCTCATGCCTGTCATCCCAGCACTCAGGAGGCAGAGGCAGGAGGACTGCTGAGTTCCAGGTTTGCCTGGGCTACATAGTGAGCTCAGGGCCAGCCTGAACTACAAAGTGAGACCCCCGTCTCAAAAAAAAAAAAAAAAAGAGTTAACACCTTGCTGAGGCCACTGACATTACATGCTATTCTTGGAAAAAGAGATGATAATTTGTAGACTAGGAAGTATTCATTTTAGCAGGTTATTAAATTTGAGGCTGTTTCAGAAAGACAATTGGTCTAACTAAATACACTATAGTACGTACCAAAAATGGTCTACAATCATAAGATATTAAAATGGTTACAAATTCTTTTAAAAGCAGGAAATAAAATCGTACAAGTTGGCTCAACAACATAACATCACATGCACAGAAGGCATAATAATCCACTGACTGTTAGCAGAGTGTGACCCTCAGTTGAGAGGAACTGTAGCTCTCCATAGTTTCCAAGTTTTCAATAATGAATTTGTAATTGTGATCAGAAAGACAGAAGTGAAAAATCTGTATAACAATTGTTAACCAAGGCCTAGAATCCGGAAGACACAGAAAGTGTGTATAAAGGAGCCCTTGTGTTATCAAATGTGGCCAGGAGGGCAGGACAGCATCTGAAAGCAAATTCTAAATTTGTAAATAGGTTTTATGGCTTACTAGGACCTATTTAGACTCTATAATCACAAAGACTAAGGAAAGTTTTCCTTTCTGGGGCAGCTTTTGCTACCCAATCCTGTCCCCTTCCCTCGCCTTCCTTCCCCTCCCCTCTCTTCCCACCCCGTCCCCTCCCCTCTCCCCTTCCCCTCCCCTCCCCTTCCATTCCCTTCCCTTTCTCTACCTGCCTTTCAACACTCATCCCCACTTCGGGGCCCATAACCTTCTGAAAGTATCATTTTGGCACCAGCTGGTTATGATCACACACAGTGATCGACAGGCTAGAATGGGGCTCTCCGGGATGAGGACGGCACCCCCAGTAGGACGGAGAGCCTCCACTGTCATCATGAGAACTCCGAGGTGGAGCATCCCAGAGCCCCGTGTGAAGGGAGGCATCGTTTGGGGTGGCGAATCCATCTGGGCCACATCTGTGGTGCATGTGGGTTTCCTTTCCATATGCTGTATACAGCAGGTAGGCCTGGGAAACCAAGGCTATAAAACCCGATTGATTGATATGACCCATCACCATTTTTAGGGTCCGTTGCACAAACTATTTTGACAGTTGAGGCTCATAAATTAACGAGCAAGTCCAAAGTGACACAATGAAGAAGATGTTGTGGTCGCTTCAATTTAACTGCTGGGTGATTACTCAGAAACTCGGGGTGCAGAAGGCTACCTCCCTCTTTTGTTCCCTGCTTAGCTGGAAGATAAATGTCAGAAACTAAAGACCCCGGGCACTCAGTAATAAAAACCTTTTAGAGAGGAGAGCCTTGCACTAGTTAAAAGAAACCTGCTCCATTTTTCTAAGGGAAAAAATAGAAGTAAGGTTTCCCAATGGCAGACATCAAGCTCTTTTATCGAGACTAAAAACTGCAATGCCACGAAGCGGGAAGAAGAGCGGCAAGAAAAGGAGGAAAGGAGAAGAGAGGGAGAAGAAAGGAAGGGACAGAGACAAATAAGGCTGGTAGAACCATTACCGAGGACAGAAGGATCAATGGATGAGGAAGTCAAGAGAATGAGCATGAAGTGTGTGCATTTGGGAGACATCCCGTAACTACCAAGGTGTTAGCAGGGCTAATAAAAACTCTGTGGCTCCAAATCCCCAACGAGTTACTGTAGGGCTTCATAGCTCCATGTTTGCTCAAAACAGATGGTGGCTAGAGTGCTTTCAGTGTTACAAAGAAAGACATTCGTGTGAGCAGGAAGCTTAAATCCCAAAATATTACAGATTGGTACAGGATATAGATACAGACATCTGCATACATCACAGAACACAGCCTTCAAAATGGATTCTGTTCATACCCAAAAGTAATTATTACCAAAGGACAAACAATAGCTCAAAAGATGGCCACTCCCAGAGGGGCAGCAAAAGGGAGGACGGGTTAGAAGCAGAGTCACTAGTTAGATCGGGACTCCCATCTCATAACTGAGTAAAACGCATAGTTTCTCCTTTTTCTTAGAAGAGTAATTCCCTGAAAAAAGAAAATCAAGTGAATCGAATTGCCCAGGTACAAATGGTCCCCTTTCAGCTGAGCAGGCATCACCCTGTATTTCAGTCCGAGCAACTTTTAAATTACTTGGAGAATTCATGGAATGTTTTTCAGTTTGACAGCTGTCGAGCCAAAAAGCATGCTGCTGTGTAGGAAGTAAGCCCTCTGAAGATTTATTTTTTTAATGGATTGGAAATTAAAAGGGCTTTGAAATGCCCTTTAGAGACCCAGCTTGGGGAATTGAGCTGTGTTACAAGGAGACTTTTCCTTACAAGTGCTGAGAATTGGGACTGAAAGGGCAGGTCAGAGGCACTTGGATTGTGTCTACAGGAAGCCAAAACAAGTGTTTGAAAAGTGAAAGATGCAGTCAAGCCAGTGGGTTATTTTGTCTACGTAACACCAAAATACCAGCTTGGCCGGATGTCTTCTATCACCTGTGAAGTCGAGGAGAAGGAACTAGAAAGGGCCACTGAGAGGTAAGCCAGAGCAGAGAAGGGAACCGAAGTGCGGAGAAGGACAGGAGGCTTTTCTCAAGTCTCAACACCAAGGAAGGGACACAGTGGCAGCCCACCCGAGGACCGACAGTCTCCAAGGAGCTCCTCAGTGCAAAAGGAAGTGACCCCAGATTTGACGCTTTCACGCAAGAGGAAGGACCATTGGGTCCCCTGATTTCACAAAGGAAAATTCAGACAGCTGGTTAAATTTTAATTCAAATAGATGTGAAATAATTCTCAGTATAAGCATATTCCAATGCTCTGTGGAATATATTTATACCCCTAAAATGCATTTATTGTATATTTAAATTCAAATTTAACTGGGCATCCTGTTTTTATCTGGCAACACTGTGAGGGACATTCCTTGGGGACGAGGACAACCTGACATTTCTTTACTTCCTATCTTACTGCAGCAACCTAAGCTATGCTATAGACAGAGCAGGCCCCAGCGGATCAGTGCCTGATCTAGCCTAGTAGATGGCGTCAGTAGGCATAAATGGCTGTCAGGGTGGAGGCAAGGAAGGCTCTACTGAAATAAGAAAACTCCTGAAGTACCTACATGCACAGACAGAAGGAAGGAAGCTACTCAGACCAGTTCAGAAGCTACACGGGCCAGGAGCCCTCTACAAAGTCATCTTCCAAACTGTCCCTCAGGATAGACCCAGAGGCCGCTCACAGAGGAAGACCCCCAAGGCTCAGAGAAGGTCTTCCTGAGAGGCAATGCCTGGGCTTTTCCCAGGTTTACCAACTCCTGAACCCTGCCCTTTCCACAGAGGAATGTGACTGTGCCAGGCACTGCTCCAGGCATCATACAAGTTTGGTTTCTCTTGTCAGGCACCTAGCCACTGAAGCTACATCCCCTGCTCTTTGACATTTTTTACTTTATTTTATTTTGTTTTGTTTTATTTTAAAATAGGGTCTCACTAAGTTGCTAGGCTGGTCTTAAATTTGTAATCCTCCTGCCTCAGCCTCCTGGATAGCTGAGATTATAGGCATTCAGCACCACATTCAATTCCAAGCACATACGGGTTTTATGCTAGGTAATCTTCTCAACAACCCTTTATGAAATAGATTATTTTCCTGTGTAGAAACTGCAGCGCAGAGCAATTAAGACACTTGCTCTGGGTCACACAGTCAGAGCTACTTATCTGGCTCACTGACTGGCAGGCAGCGTCCCAGCTGCGTCACTATGTCCCTGATCCTTCTGTATCTCCCCCGCAGATCGCTCAGCATTTGCAGTTCAAACACAGCCGTGATCCATCCAGCATTCGGAGAAGACTGCAGAACAGAAATAACTCTCTCAAGGTCAACTGTGCTGGTCTCCACACGGGCCCCTGACTGGTAGGACAGCAGCAACTTGCCTGGATCAGTAGCCAGCTGGGCAGCAGTGGCCCCCGGAAGAGGCTGCAGCGGGGTGTGTTGGAGTCCAGCTGACGGAGGCTCCCTCCAGACCCTCTCCGCTGTGCAAGTCAAGGCCTGGTTTCCCCATAGATTTGGCCATCACTGGCACAAACCGAAATTCCATGTGATGGTCACTGGTCCTTTAATTGTTGTGCTTTTAGAGCAAAGGAACAACCTTGTGGGCACGAAAAGGATGTGCTTTCCTGCCTGTGCTGACTGTGAGTGCCGTTTGCCAAACTTGGCTTCTACTCACAGACAGAGCTGCTTTTCTAGATCCCACTTGGCATAGACACCCCGAGGCCTCTTTGACTCTCACAGCTACAGTGTTTCATCGTTGCCCACAGGTCCCCATGCCAAGGGGACAAGACCAGGCTCAAGCATGGCCACTGGGGTAGGTCCATCGTCAGGGGCAAACCCGACCTGCCCATAATATACTATGGTGCCAGAGGCAATTCTCACCCATGCCACCCAAAAATGTGGCATGAAGAGCAACTCTGAAGACAGGTGGCTACATGCCCAGCCCAGGGCCAGCACCATGACAGCAAGCTCCTCACCTCTTCCAAGCCCACCCATCATTTCACTTGTGTAACACAAACTGAGCACCCAGTAAATAATCAACAAAAAGTCGATCAAGAAATAATTCGGTGGCTGGAGATTTAGTTCAGTGGTTCCGGCACCTGCCTCTCAAGTGCAAGGTCCTGAGTTCGATCCCAGTAACCACATACAATGCTGGGCGTGGTGACTCACGCCCACCAGCAATCAGTTACCACATACCACAGTGCCTGGCGTGGTGGCTCACGCCTGTCATCCCAGCACTTGGGAGGCAGAGGCAGGAGGATTGATGAGTTCGAGGCTTGCCTGGGCTACATAGTGAGCTCAGGGCCAGCCTGGACTACAAAGCGAGACCCTGTCTAAAAAATAATAATAATAATAATAATAATAATTTGGTCTTTGAACCCTAAACATCATTGAATTAGACTTTCTCTCCATCGCTTCTCGGCCTTTTGGCTAAGATCAAGTGTAGACTTTCTCTCCATAGGACAGTTTATCACTGACCCATGGGAATATCCTCCACCTACCCAAAAAACATACTGATCCCACAATATGAGGATTATTGTGTAAAAGAATAAAATGTAGAAAAATAGTATTAAAGAGACCTTTGAGAAAATTTCTACAAGTTAGGAAAATATATCCATTTCTACATTCAAAATTATCCTCTGAGGGATGGGGATGTAGCTCACTGGTGCTGTGCCTGCCTGGCAAGTGCAAGGTCCTAAGTTCGAGCCCCACAACAGTAACAACAACAACAACTAAAATCCTCAGAGAGGTTGCAGAATATCTTCATTGTATTCTGCTAATATGCCCTTTACACTCACTGGCTGGAGTCACCCCCACAGGGACCTAAGCCCTGAAGCTCACAGCTTCAGTCTCCCCTGTGCCGAGCCCGCATTAGACCCCGCTTCTGAGCTCCGGTCTCTGTGGTGCCCCCGCTCCAGCCCACTCGCCCCTGACTGACAAACCCTCAAAGGCTGGAGGGCAGCACACCCCAGTCAGAACTCAGAGCGGCGCCATCACAAAGCCACAGGAGTATCAGAACACACTGCGGCATACCAGGAGCCCACCTGTGTCACCTCTCAGTCCAGAAGCCACGCGAGACCTTCCCTGCCTCTCCCCAGCTCGAGCTCGCCCCACTTGGGGAGTTGGACTCTCTTTAGGGAGACCGAGCACTAACTTTCATCATTCCCGGCGTTTTGAGTCTACAAGGAGCCAGGAACCTCTCAGGCCCCCCCCCCCCCCGGCTCCCAGTTTTGCCCCTCCATTCCAAAAGCTGTGTGCACACCCATCCCCAAGGGATGTAGTTCTGTTTCCAAACCTGCTCTGGGGGCCAGGCCACCCGGACTCCCGGCCTTGCCCAGAGATGGGTGTGAAACTTAGGGCTCTAGACACAGGAAGCCCATACCCATTGGCCAGGTTTGGGTTTAACTCCTAAATGGGAATGAAGCAATGCATGTTGGGTAAGGCGGCGGGGGGAGGGGGGATAGATCCTGGGATAGCCGAGAACCTAATTTCAACCTTTTCCTTGTTAACCAAATGCAAGTGCTTCGTCAACACGGGGTGGACTTTTGTTTCCACCACGCAGATCTGGACATTTAAATCTGATGTCCTGCCCTAGCAAGAGGCCCCCTTCGTGTCGCCGTGCCAGGGCCTAGCAGCAGCAGATGGGCACGATCCGCGCACTTGCGGCTCTCCCAACCCGTCCCGCTCACCACCACCCGCCTCCTTTCTTGCCAAGCACCTACTGCCCGGCACATAATTGCAAAAGGAAAAGGCCGCTTGTTTGCTGCCTCATCCGGGAATGATTAAAGGTTGAAGTTTTTCAGACATTAGCGATAGAAAGAGTATAGTTAAAGCTGCTTTAAAAAGGGAGAGGCGTGTAAAGAGATGGTACTCAAAGCACTATTAAAAGCATCATGCTTGTTAAAACCAGTAAAAAGGCCGGGAATCGGCCAGGGAAGGCAGCTTCCTCTCCAATTACCGTGAGGGGCACACACCTTGCCGGTGTCTTTGAATTGCGGCTGCCAGCCCCTGCACCCCCCCACAGCGCCCCCTCCCTGGGCCATTGAAAGGTGCATTAGGGAGGAGGCGGAGGGTGACGGCGCTCCCCAAGTTCACTTCTCGCTTGTTACAGGCGACCCATTTAGAGCTGAATGACTATGTTCAGAGACGGCGCAAAATGACACCCTCCACCTTTTCATGAAGCCACTTGGTTTTGTCATTTTTTTTTTTTGTATCCAACAGAAATAATTGATACACCGAAGGAGCAGCCGTCCACCTTAAAGAAGGGCGCCTCCTCAGCACCTGGTTAAAATTCCTCCTCCTCTCCCCACCTCCCCACATCCATTTTGCTCTGTGCTGTTTAAACAATACTTCATCAAATGCAGCCTGGAGCAAATAAGAAAGCTCAGTAGAGTAAATAAAAAGTCAAAAAAAAATCACCGGCTGGAGGGTAAGTACTTTTATTCCTGTACTTTCATTGCCTGGGGAATTATTATTCCATCGCCAGATCTGGGAGGGAGGGAAGCCGAGGAGGGCGGTGTTATTCACAAAATGGATTGCTTCTCTTCTTTTTCACTCCTCTGGCTCTCGAGAGCCCACTGATTACAACCAAGTGTGGCCATCCATTCCGTCTTATTGACAAAGGTCCTTAATTACCACGGCAGCAGTAATACCTGCTATTAAATTCTGCTAAACAGAGGCCGCAAATTAGCTGCAGATCTCAGGCACCTTTTGTGTGTAATTACGGGCAGTGGGATTGACTGGAGGCCGGATAACTGACCCCAGCCCGAGCAGCGGGGAAACCTTTGTTTATCACCTGCGGTGGGGGCCAAAATGTGAAATTAAAAGCTCTCCATCAGCTGAAGGCCTTCAGAAGGCCCAGGGGAAGAAAAACGAAGGGAGGGGACACGGTGGGGGAAGCAACAGGCCAAAGCAAACTGTGCTTACTGGTATTTATAAGCATTTCACTCACTGCAATTTACACTGACAGTTGATTAACCGAAAGCTCTACTAATTCTGTAAGTAAGTAATGCAAAGTCCAAAATGGCAAAAATTTTGGCCACGTTTTAAGGTATAGTCCATATTTCACGGAAGCCCTTAACCCGTATTTAAGAGGCTGTTTAATGCAATTGCACACCATAAACACCTGTCACTTACAGTCTGAACTTTTCACATGGCTCCTTCCGGAGATTCTGGATTAATGAGGACCATGCCAAATACGGTAGCTCTCATCTGCAGCCAGGCGGATTTATAAATTCAGTCCTGACGCCTACTTGGTGTTTCATTGAAGGCAATTACTTTGGGGGAAATTTCATTTAAATATATTCAACTTTCCCTTCCATTAAGGCAGAGGTAGGGTTAGCTGCCCGGAGCTTGCTGTGAACAATGAGTGGCCAGAATGCAATAACTTAACACAAAACGCTTAACATCAAGATAATTAAATTTCATTAAGGTTTTAATCATTCTGAATGGAAGCTATTAAAATTCATGGGGTTCCTGTCACACTACAGACAATGGGCCCTGAGCCTTGAATATCCCAGAAAGCCCACTTCTAGCTTTGTCCCAAGAAACAAGTATCAGAGGGGGTTCTTCAATGATGGGTGGACAAGGGCCAGTTCTTGGACAGTGTCTAGGGGACTCTCAAAAATGAGGAGCCCCAGCCCAATAAGAAATCTGTACCTGTCACTTAGGAAATGACTGAAATTTTCATTGGATGTCATTTGTCCCCGGGCTTACTTGCACAGGTAAGAGAGAATCTGAACCTCAAAACTCCCAGAACACCTCCTCTTTGCTCAGGTCTGGATCCAAACACTCTTCTGAGAAGCCTTCATGACTCTACTGAGATTTTTAAGTGCCTTCACTCATGGTGAGGTGATGGCACATCCTCTGAAGTCATTATCTTATTACACAGTAATTGTTTGCATGACATTCTATCCGTTATCCCCTCAGATTCCATGGAGGTAGAGACACATTTGAGTGTCTAATGCCTAGTGTACTGTGGATAGTTGGTAAAGATGGATGGATAAGTAGTTGGTGGGCAGGTGGGAATTCGAGTAGATGGAGAGACTGGTGAGTTGATGGAAAGTTAGATGGATGCCTGAGTAGATAAATGACCAATGGACATGTAAATGAATGGATAAATAGATGGGCAACTATAACAAAGGTCACAATGTAGCAAAGCCCAGGACTCTAGCTTCATTCCTCTATTCATTCATTCTACCATTGTCTCCTTTGCATACAAAGCTCAGCTTACTTCTTTCTCTGGAGTGACTGTGTATTGCCCATCGCATTCATACAGGTCCTGGGGTCCCCTCCTGAGATCCCCATGGCTTTTCCTCTCCATTATAGTTATGGATTTTCTCAAATCCCTTCACATTCTCCCACTGATCCACTCATCAACTCACTCAGATAGGAGCAGCTACCCTCACCGAGCACTGAAAGGTTCCAGTCTCTGCTCTCTGCTACTTTTATTCAGAGAACTGGCCTCACCCTCCTCACACAGTAAGCCAGAGTAAGGGCAATGGACTGCTGATATCAAGGTAAAATCTGCCTCGTTTCCTCACACAACCAGCCTGGGGAGGAGGGTGTGGGGATCCTCTACTCCAAATGCTACAGACAAAGGGTACTTACCTGAAAACACCCTGCCTGAATTTATTCTTGAATTCACTTCCATTGCCATCTAAATCCTCTAACCAGGCCGGGTCCACCTCAGACAAGCACACCAGCCAGAAATTGAAGAATGTTTACAATTGAACGTGGCAAATGTACAGAGGCATAGACACAGAGGGTGTGCTCTGGGCACCAGGCAGCGAGTCCTGAGTGGTAGGTAGGCATTTGCTAGGCAGATGTACTCAGGTTTACCCAGAGAAACCAAGCCAAACAAATGTGTGAAGAAAGGAAATCTTTTTGAGGTTTGGCTTGTGGAAATGGAAAAGTCCCTCAAGCTGGCATCTGCAAGTTAAAACCCCCAAGAAAGACAAGAACACAGTTTAGTTTCATTCTGATTCCAACAGCCTAGAAACCGGCGAGTTGATGCTGTGAGTCCAAGTCTGAGGACAAGAGGAGACAAGGGAAAATGTCATACATCCTTAGCATCCCTGGGCTTTTTTTTTTTTCTTTTTTGAGATAGACCCTCACTAAGTCACTAAATTTCTCAGACTGAGCTTGAACTTGAGATGGAAGAGGCCTCAACACTAGGCTCGGAAATTAGCCTTGGCTTTTCGGGGAATTACCCAAAAGTCTGAAGCAGCAGAGTGACCTGACAAGTCTCTGTTTAGAAAACTTCAAATTTCGGGCCGGCGGGTTAGCTCAGTGGTTCCAGCACCTGCCTCGCAAGCGCAAGGTCCTGAGTTCGATCCCCGGTAACCACAAATAATGCTGGGCGTGGAGACATGCCCACCAACAATCAACACCGCATACCACGATGCTGGACGTGGTGGCTCACGCCTGTCATCCCAGCACTCAGGAGGCAGAGACAGGAGGATTGCTGAGTTCGTGGCGGCTTGCCTGGGCTCCATAGTGAGCTCAGGACCAGCCTGAACTACAAAGCGAGACCCTGTTTCAAAAGCAAAAAAAAGAAAACTTCAAATTTCTATTTTGGCCTGTTCATTTAGGATGCTTTAAAACTGGGATAAATCAGAGGAATGAAGACCAACGAGGAGTTCTCTGGGCTAGGAGTAATTTCCAAACACCCTTCTTCAAAATCTTGATTTTAAAGTTCCACATCTAACAGGCCATACACTGGCAGGTGTTCAGGGGGCAGAGCAGCCACAGGCAACACCAGACCTTGTTCTCTGTTTACAGACTTGATCAGTGGTGGCTGCCAGGCATGTTAGCTGCCAAGGCTTAGCCAAGCTCATCTTGTGCTCTAGCAAACCTCAGCACTATATACCGTTCTCCACCATTGGGCTAATGCCAATCTGAAAGGATCTCTGGCACACAAAACTGCAGCTAACAGAGTCTGCTGTTTAGAAATATCTGGGGCTTTAGAAAAGAAAGCCAAAGGCCCACTGAGCTAAGAAAGGGGAAAGGTCAACTCTCGGTCACATTAGAAATTATCAGAAGGTACTGATTACATTGTTAACAGGACAGCTAGGAATATGAAAGGAAATTAAGCAGTATTGACAAAAGGATTTTTTCTAATTATCCCATTAGTGATAATCCTACTTTTCTATCTCTTTGTGATATATTTCTCCCAGAGGCCTATCTCCTACAGTTTGTTTTCTGGTGTGTTTGGTGTTCCAACTTTGAAATGAAGCCAAAGGGATTTACCTATGAAGTTTTCTTTTCTCAGGTCTGCAGCGCAGAAATGTGTATGCCCACAGCCATGGCTCCTCACAACCAAGAGAGAGATAGCCCCTTTGCAAAACAGACCCCTTATTTGGAGCAGTATTTCCAAATTCACTTTAGGTTAATGAAAAACTTTGAGTTTCAACACTCCAAGGAAAGTCCTCCTTTAAAGAAAATTTATATAGCAAATAATCACTCCCAATTCCCACTCTATCTTCCCCTTTTGGCATAACTATTATATATTTGGATCATGCTTCTTCCAGCGAGGGTGCCCTCTCACTTATTTCTCATAGAAATGCTGGGCATAATGTAACTTCCAACAGACAGACCGTAGAGGGAAATCTGTAGGTGCCGGAGTTGAAGAGGGAACTCAAAACTGGAGTGGCAAACAGAAAAGGAAAGAGTGAGGGGCCCAAGAGGGCCCTGGGTCCACACACAGCCTCACAGCTCAGGGCCTAGGCCACAGTGCAAGGGGGAGGAGGGTGTCGGCCCTCACCAAGAGGGAACCCCCCGCTGAAACCACGGAACAGAGCAGCCCCGAAGGTTACCTCCCCCATCAAAGTGTGGCTAGAAAACTCCCTTCTCAGGCAGCAGCAAAGAGCTACCATCTGAGGAAGCTCCAGGAGCAGAGGGAAAAAATATCCCTCAATCCTCCAAGCAATTAAATCCCCATGCAGAGGAAAGTGCACAGAAGCACAGTCCACGTGGCACAGGAATAATCTAAGGACAAGACAGTCACTGTTGGGCTGTCCAGGGGCTGAGGAGGCGCTGTGCTGCTCTCCACTGATGATGCGGGCGGGAAAGCTGGCGCTGCTGGTAGCAAGTACAGATGGGACAGCTCCAGAGCCGGAATCGGTACCAGCTAGCAAAGCTACCTGCATCACCTTTAACTCAGAAAGTCCCATTTCTAAGACCCTATCACAAAGATATAATAACAAAAATGTCAAGCCATATAATCACAAAGTTCTTGGTTTCAGTATTGACAAAAATAACCAAATGGTACAAACAATCAAAAAGCCTGGCACTTAGAATAATATCACAAGAGTGCCATGTACACTGAAAAGTATGCAATCTGTTTTCTAAGACAGTGTGTGTGTGTGTGTGTGTGTTTCTATTTACAAAAGGAAATAATGAAAAGCTACACTAAACACTAATGAAGATGATTACATGTAGGAGAAAGAAACAAACAAAGGAGGAAAAGACAAACAAGACTTCTGAGGATGTCCTTATTATATATTTAAAGTTTTCTGTCTTATTTTTTTAGTACAGAACCATAGATCTTTTTTCATGGTTAAAAAATGTCTTTAAAGAACAGAAGCCTAAAGCTTAAAGACAGACTGAAGCAAATGGTCATAACTACGTGTCAAGCTGGTGGCACAGACACACAAAGAAGTTTAGTATGAGTTACTTCAATTGACAAAAGAGTGTAGAAACTGCTTATTCCTAGTGGGACATAACCTAAGGACAAAAAGAACTGGAAAAGAAAAACTTCCGCAGTGCTCAATTGCTTATTTACCAATAAACATAGCTACTTTGAAGGCACAAATGGTAGCCTAGAATAAAATAAACAATTATGTCAATCTAACAAAATCAAGATTTTCATCAAAAGAAACCCAGGTGTGGTGGCCCAGAAGACTATGAAGAGGAGTTCAAGGCCAGCCTAACCTGCTTAGTGAGACTCTAACTTAAAATGAAAATCATCATAACAGATAGCACACAGAATCAAACTAAAAATATTGATTCTAAATTTGAATTTAAAAACATCAATATGACTTCATGATTCTCTCTTTAAAAATAGCACACTTCACCTCTGTTTATTTCAAAGCCTAGAAAAAAATGACAATCCGCTGAAAATGAGCACACCACATATCCAGATTATAGTCTCTAACCTGTCCCAAATAAACCGTGTCTATTTGGAAAACTGGATAATTCAAAGGATGGACAGGAGCTGTGTGATATTAATCTAGGATGTCTTTTAGTTCCAGAAAACCAAGGGATAATAAAAAGACTACTGAGTTGTATCAAAGGATATAGCAAACAATATGAAAAGCTATGAAAAAAATCAGCTAAAAAAATGTTGGGACCAGGCATGATGGTACAAGACTGTAACTCCAGCATTCAGGAGACTGAGGCAAGATGCTGTGAGTTTGTAGCCTGAGCTACATATTGAGTTCAGTGCCAGTCTGAACTACACAGCAAGACCATGTATAAAAGAACAAAAACAAAACAAAACAAAACCTATTGGATCACTTTTGTATAATATAAATGCATCAGTTCATTATTCTGAAAACAGATAAAAGAAAATCATTTTGTAATTCATAATAAAATAATGGATCTAGACAAATATCACCAACAAATGACAAAAGCATTGAGTACATCCGTTTTAATAGCAGTATCATTTACAGTAGCCAAAAGATAGATGGAACCCATCTGCCCATTGACATAGCAACAAAGTCTGTCATGTACATGTAATGACTATTATTTAAGAGTAAGTACTGTTTTAAACAGCAACATAGAAAAATCCTAGAAAGACATTATGCAAAGTGAAATAACCTAGGAGACAAGAATAAGTTCTGTATGATTCCACCCATATGAAGTACCTGGAGTGGTCAAATTATTAGAGACAGAAAGTCAAGTGGTGGTTTACAAGGTGCAGGAACAAGGGAGAATGGGAGCCAAGGTCCAGTGGGTACATAGTTTCAGTGAGTATGGTCTTTGTCTGTGTGAGCTGTTGTAACAGAATACCTGAGAGTAAGTAATGCATAAAGAAGAGTAATTTAGGCCAGAAATGGTGGCATACCCTGTAACCCCAGTACTTAGGAGGCCCAAGCGCAGAAGATTACCAAGAGTTCAAGGCCAGCCTGACCTACAGAGTGAGTTCTGAACTACACAGTGAGACCTTGTCACAGAAAAAACAAAAAATAAAACCCAAGATAAATAAACAATTTCTTTATCTTCTCACATGTCTAAAGGCCGGGGTGTCCAAGATCAACACAACGGAGGTTCAGTATATGGTGAGGACCACTCTCTGCTTCTGAGATGGCACCTTTCAGCTCCATCCTCTGAAGTAGAGAAAGGAACACTGAGATAGCAGCTCATGAATCATGAGCATCCTGTAGGGCAGGGAGTGGAAGGACAAGTAAATCTCATGCTGAGTGAAGCCTTAATCCCACTCATGAAGGAGAAGCCCTCTGACCTCATCACCTCTTAGACTACCACATCGGCAATGCTTAAATTTTAGAGAATTTTATATGAAAAGACCCAGAGATGGATGATGGTAATAGTTGCATAACAATGTGAATATATTTAAAACACTAACTATACACTTCATGATGTTTAAATGATAAACATCATTTTATGTCAATACTAATACCATAAAAAATGGTAAACTTGGACCACTTTTATGTATTTAATATGTATATTTACATATATGATACATATTTTAGCACACTACAATAAAATATTAAGTGAGGATTTTCACTGCACCACAAAGGGTTCATGTGGTATCATCCTACCCCTAACCAATCAGTGAAAATGGAAACAAGACATTTCTGTGCTTCTTGAAGTAGTGTAACCAATACAGGGTCACCTCTCCAATGTTCTCTGACCCTAAAAGTCCTGACTGTAAAGTAATCACCAGATTCAAACACTGGTTTGCTTTATGGAATAAGAGGATAGGGCCAGAGATTTAGCTCAGTGGTTCCAGCGCCTGCCTCGCAAGTGTAAGGTCCTGAGTTCGATCCCCGGTAACCACATACAATGCTGGGCATGGTGACTCACGCCCACCAGCTATCAGTACCACACACTACAATGCCAGACATGGTGACTCATGCCTGTAATCCCAACACTTGGGAAGCAGAGACAGGAGGATTGCTGAGTTTGAGGTTTGTCTGGGCTACACAGTGAGCTCAGGGCCAGCCTGAACTACAAAGTAAAACCCTGTTTAAAAAAAAAAAAAAAACCTTTTTCCAAAACTGGGATGTATTTTTAAATGAGGAATACTCCTAGGACTGAGGTGAAGCCTAATATGCCTACCTTCACTTTATTTCCCTGATCATGCCCACTATTAAGAGAAAAATCTTACAGAAAGACTGCCAGCTTAAACCTACAACCATAGATTCATCTCATGAATTAAGACCAGGCCTTGGCAAATGTGCTGAGTGAGCAAGAGCAATGACCAGGTTCATGGCTCCAGGTTCTGTTTACCCAGAGACTGTCTAGGATAATCATTTATTTCTTGCTGCTTTCTAAGTTTTATTAAGCTGTTCAGAAAAGTTTCAGCCATGCTTTATGGCTATGTGAACTGCCTGTGTATCCATTTCACAATTTGATTCATTCTGATTAAATTGTTCAACTGTTAATGAGTTTTAGATTGCAATATGGAGAGGCAAACAATTCAGGACATTAAGGCAGTAAAATATCTTAATATTTCACAAGTTCTCATTGAAAACATAAAACAAAGGGCTCATTTCTGGGAGGAGAGACTGTAATAATTACCCTCTGTAAAAATAAATGTACTTGGCTGCCTATACATTCTCCAGGCATCTGTTTAGTCACATTCACATGTGCAGGCCTGCTGGTACATGGTAGCCTCATAAATATACAGAAAGATTCTAATATTTTCTAGCCTATCTCAGCAGATGAGATAACCATTTTGACATAATATTCCAAAAAATTTCTGGGGCTAGAAAAAAAAATTCATTGTTCCTCAGCTTCCTCCACCATCTAATGAATTCCACGTGGTGAACTGCTGAAGTGTCTCGGGCTCTGAGGGGCTGGGAGATGGATTAGAATCCAGTGAGGGGACCACACGCTACTCCTCAGCACTGTGAACCTTCTCCTCCTCCCTCCCCAGCTCCTGAAGTTTCCTGGCCCACCACCCTGTTTCTTGGAGATGGAGTGCTGGTGTTGACAGTAACTGAGCAAAGATTCACCGGCTTCACTCTGTCTTTAAATATTTTCTTCTTCCCTCTTGCAAATTCTCTGGGTGTAAAAACGCATGGAAATAGATGCCCCCAAATTACCGAAGGTCGTGAGATGGCACGGTTACTTGGACTCGGAAATTCACTTAATTTATACAATAGAAATTAAAGTCCATTTTCAACCTGGAGGCAAAGTGCCCAAACTGATGACCAAACTGATGACTCTTCTGTTCCTTCCAGCTTCAGAAGCCACACCTGGAATAGACACATGACTTTGTTTCACGTCAACCTTTCATTTGAGCAGCTTTTAGATGCAGAAGAAGAATTTGTGTTGGATCAAGAAGACAGGAGAGTTCTTTGTAAACATTTATTAAATGAAAGATGCAGCTAGAAAACTGGGAAAGAGTATGCCATATAATCACAGAGTGTGACATGTGTGACTTGTTGTTCCACTAGTATGAGAAACTGAGAGTGTAAGTGAGGCCCAGAATGTATAATAGATATTGTGAAATAGAAAGAAAATTGTCAAAGGGAAAGGGGAACTGGATGGGGACAGAGGAAAGCAAAGAAGGGAAAGAAAAACATCTGAAGGTAAAAATGGAAACAAAGCTTATATAAAAAATTATATAGAGAGGTGGAGGGGACAGAGGGAAGGAAGGCGAATGAGAAAAAATGAAAATGAAGATGTATGATGTTCAGGTACAAACTCTCAATGATGAATGTGATCATAATGTGCACCTCAAATGTACCAACCGATAAGCTCAATTTTAAAAAAATAAAATCATAAAATATGAGAAACATTCGGGTCCTACGAGGCCAACAAGGTTAAGGAGACCATTTTGAATATAAGAAAACTAAGGCTAGAAAAGCCAGAGAAGAAGCAGGAACAAAGAACAGCTCTTAACAGGCAGAATGCACGGCCCAGACCTGGGACCTGAGCATCCCAGCACTCCGCTGCACACAGGGCTGCTGTGGTTTCAGTGTCTCCCAACAGCCCACATGTTAAAATCTTGTTCCTCCTGGGCACAGTGGTGTATGCATGTAATACTATCTATTTGGCAGACTGAAGTAATTGTCTGCCTGGGTAACTTAGCAAGACTTTATCTCAAAATAATAAATAAGGGGCCAGGGATTTAGCTCAGTGGTGCCAGCACCTGCTAGCAAGTGCAAGGTCCCTGGTTTGATCCCCAGTAACCACATACAACAATAACAGGTGTGGGGCTCACGCCCACGGGCAATCAGTACCACATACCACAAATGGCAGGCTTGATGGCTCAAGCCTCTAATCCCAACATTCTGGAGGCAGAAGCAGGAGGATTGCTGAGTTCAAGGCTTGTCAGCCTGAACTACAAAGCAAAACCCTATCTCAAAGATGGATGGATAGATAGATAGATAGATAGATAGATAGATAGATAGATAGATAGATGATAGATAGATACACAGATGATAGACAGACAGACAGACAGACAGACAGACAGATAGATAGATAGATAGATAGATAGATAGATAGATAGATAGATAGATAGATAAAAATAAGGGCTGGGGATACAACTCTGTGCAAGGTCTTGAGTCAATCTCCACCCAGTACACTTAGTTAATTTACAGTATTGGCACAATGTGATAAGCTACTGTGCTTGCGGTTGTAGCTTAAGTTCTCTTTGAAACATCATAATGGTTTCCAGAAAAGGATCTCAAATCCTTTTTAAAAATATACTAATTACCAAATAGTCCCTAAGTACATAAAATCCCAACTTCTGACAGCACGCTTCCAGCTCTGAATTCTCTAGCTGTCTTGGTCTTTGGGTCTGATTTCCACAGGCCCACACTGGTGCACACTGTGCAGCATGCCATGCGAAACACAGACATCTCCCCCTGGAAACCAGCCAACCTGGCACCCACAGTGTCCTCAGCTGGGCCACAGGGACCAGATTTTGAAAAGGACATCTCATTTGGGGCAACAATGTTAATAACAACAACAAACCAACCCACAGGCTGTATATAATTGTAGATACTCGTTCCATTATAAATAAACACTAAAATGGGAGAAGTAAAATGTTTATGATGATCGTTCCCTCCATGCAGGGTTTGGGTGCTCCCAGAAGTCACCCCCATTCTCCTTATTTTAGTAAAGTACAAGATATCTCAATAACAACATAAATGCCATATTGTCTACTAGTTACTATAGCAACTGCTATCCGTGAAATTTTCTCAAGCCTAAATTAAAGCTACCGCGGGAAGCTTTAACTTGCATGTCTCACATATTACTTTTGGAGGATGTTTTTCTTTAATGAGAATTCTGTCTCTTAAATTGTAAGCAGTATGTTGCACCACTCCGCCTCAACTAAAGCTGACTTTGCCTGACTTTGCTTCCCTTCAAGTATTCATTAAAGAGAGAGCCTGCTTTCTTGTTTGTTTTGTTTTGTTTTGAGACAGGGTCTCACTTTGTAGTTCAAGCTGGCTCTGAGCTCACTATGTAGCCCAGGCAAACCTCGAACTCAGCAGTCCTTCTGTCTCTGCCTCCCGAGTGCTAGGATACTCCGGCACTGTGGTATGTGCTATTGATTGCTGGTGGGCGTGAGTCTCCATGCCCAGCATTGTTTGTGGTTTCCGGGGATCGAACTCAGGACCTTGCGCTTGCGAGGCAGGTGCTGGAACCACTGAGCTAATCCTCCCCCCCCCCCCCGCTTTCTTGATGGTATATATTCTAGGAGAGTGCAGAGAGGAATGAAGAAGGAACATGTTTTCCATCTGAAAGGAATGTAAACATCCCCAAAGCACTAAATTTTACTGCTCTGGAACTCAACAACTCTTTTCTCCTTCTCCAGCCCACACAATCCAAAAGGCATAACCTGAAAAGGGAGTCACAGTAGGAAGTACTGAAAATCAGGAAGAAAAAGGCTCGATAGTTAATCAGCTTTTTTCTGCTATCCTTTCCTCAACCCTACAAAATAAAAAAGCTGAACGTCATTCAATTTGCCTGACTATAAGCAATGTGGTGAATTAATGTTCCTAAATGCCAGCATTAGATAAACGAATTTTTTGTTGAGAAAGTTCTGGGTGACCCAGTAGCCAAGCGTTCTTAACTCCAGTCTAGATCCCTGTGTGCATCGGCTCGAGGATAGAGTTGGAAGAAGAGCGCTTCTAAGAAGGAGTCCATTAAATATACCTGCCTTTGTAAAATACTGCATTTCAAACTGAAGATTTATCAGCTTTTTCTTACAGAACTCAAAATTATCCAAGATACACAAAAGAAAAAACACAAGGCCATGTAAGTGCTTATAACTACCCAATGAATTCTGATCGGCTAAATAGCCACCGGGGTGCAGCACGTACCAGGATGCATTCATTACAGAGACCCTTCGGGGTCGCTGTCCAACATGGGACAACGAGGAGTCTTTCAGTGCCCTTTGCGAGACTTGTGAAGGGCTCTGGATCCCACTAGGTCTGGACATCTGCAGCATATTCATTATTGCCCCCAGTGCATTTCCAGAGTCACTAATTCGTGGGCAGCACTTCATCAAATTGGATCCTCTTTGTAATTTTTTTTCCTTTACCTGAACCTCAGTGCATTTTGTGCCAACCGCTCGCAGCAGCGCAGAAGAGAAACGGAAAGCTCTGCATGCCTCTGGACTGCAGCAAGCCTTTCTATTTGCTGGTTTAATCCTCCAGACTTTACTGTTTCCCATTTGGTCGTTCACATCATCTCGGGCTAATTCGTCAAGCATTTTAGACAGCCAAGCCAATCTCCAATTGCTGAGGACTTTGCCACAAGCACCAGGTCTGTTAATAAGATTTTCATTTGGAAAGATGCCAGGGCATCCATGTTTTCTATCATATAAATACTAAGATCCAATAGCTTCGGGTTTTGTTTAATGTTAATGTCAACTATTTAAAAAAAAAAAAAAGAAAGAGGGGAGGAAGTTCTCAAATGCCTGATCCAACAGTGAAATCCCCCCACTGACAGCTATTTGCAAGGGTAATGTCGTGGAAAACATCATCCATCTTGGAAACAGTTTCATTAGCCCCATCTAGCTGACCTCTCCACATAATGTTGTCAAATGTGACGGCCATCAGATTATTGGGAATATGGAGATCAATAAATATGCAACACCAGCGCTTAGAATGCTTCTGGCATCAGAGCTGTACAAATGCCATCTAACATGGCTCAGAGTCGCTGTCACCTGTCACACCAGCTAGTAAATAGACAAGCTTAAGGGGAAGGCTATCCGTAATGCTAAAATATACGGGTGAAGATGAATTAGGCAGGAAGTGGGTAGTCAGGGTTCGGATGCATAAAGGTTCCAAGTGAAAACAACAGCAAACATTGCGGAGCAACGCCTGCTTTCTTCAGGAGACAGACAGGAATTCTTGCACCACGGCCAAAAGCTGCTCCGTGGGCCTGTCTCTGTGCTTTACATGTTGGCTTTCAGGGAACTGTGTCTGCTTCCAGGACCTGCTAGCTATTTGGAGATTCTCGAGCGAATTTCTGCACAGCATGAGAGGGTCAGAGACCCCAAATCCCTGTCTGCACCAGCTACACAGGGTGAGAGAACTACTCAGGCCCCCAAAGAGGGACCGCATTGTCCACTCACTCCAGCCTCAAAGACCTGCAACCTGTAAGCCTGCGAACAAGCTACTTGGGAAAGCTGCTACAGGAACTTCACCATCCAGTGCCTGGAGGGCCAGGCCTTTGAGAACCTCCGTGGATGGCAACTTCCGAACCAAGCGACCCCCTTCTAAGATCACTGGTGCTGCCTCCCAGTCTGTCAGGTGCAGACCACCACTGCACACACCACGGACTGGTGCTCTAGGTCCTTGCTTAGGCCCCCAACAGTTTTCTCAGCTCCCTCCACCCCAAAAAGACACCAGTGCTGGCTGACCTACTTTCATAAACCCTCCTTTCCCTCCAGAAAGGGACTGGATTCAGCCAAGCCTGCCTTTCAGTTAAAGACACTGAAGGTAAAGCAGATTCCTGAAACAGAAAGCACAGTGGACGTGAGCTGAGTTCGTGCATCCGTCTTCAGACAGACACCCTGTGCCAGAACAAATGTGTCCTCTGGCCTAATTAATGATGATGACCAGTGGTGGCCAGCATGCCTCCAGCCCTCTCTGTTTTAAGAAATGTCATTCATCTCTATGGAAAAGAGAACAAACAAGAAGCATAAAGGTATTTTTGAAGTATACTGTTACGAGGTACTTGGCTAGTAATTTGTAGCCTAGGTACACACCATACCTTTTAGCACGGCTATTTATCTCTCAGGGAGAATGCTGCTGTACTTACGATAAAGGCTCTGTTGGACCTCTTCATCAATAGCAAACCTTTAAGCACAGCACATCTCATAAATAGGAGTTCCACTAACACAGACTTCAAAAGGATAGAACTTGATAATTCAAAAATAGAGCTATATTAAGTGTTCCAGCAGTCCATCCATAAAAGCTGTTGTATATTCCAAACGCCAGAGTCCTCCGAGCAACATGACAGGTCTATTAGAATAATAGCAGGGGAAAGCATAATTACAAGTAATCATTGGCTGGAAAGGAGCTAGTTGTTTTTGTAGAGCAAAATGCCGCACTGAGCCTTGCGGAAAATGCAGCCCCAGCAGCAGCGGCAAGGGCAGATAACCATCGAAAATAACCACGGCGCAAACCCTGTACTATTTATTTCTATTTATTAAGAACTCTTTGTATACCTTAATGTTTTCCTGGTGAAATCATCTTAATTTGAGTCCGCATTCTCTTTGGACAAGATTATTATGTAATTGCTACTTACCAGCCGCTATTTTCTATACATTTGTTGGTCAAATAGGCTGTCGTTTTCAGCCTGGCAAAGAGCTCATTCCGCCAGGCAGGGGCTCCTGGATGGCTGCGTGGAGCCATATTGTCTTTACATACACAGTGTGCAGAAAGGATGAAGAAGGGTAGGCCAAGCGTGTGCTTTGTAATTCATGCATTAATAAGTCTAGCTATCAAAGACTGGGGTCCCCCAAGGGTGGGGCCGTTCATGGACTGTTTACCTATGGATTGGACCAAATCAGATACCAGAAGCCCAATTCATCCTGTGGCCATTATCTTCCTCTTTCATTAGCCGAATTCCCTGCCCTAGTCAAGCACTTCACAGTTTTCAAAACAGGAAGAATAAAAGGTCTCATTTGAAGAGGAAGTCAGCACAGGGTAATCAGGTCCACTTGGCAGATGTGCAAATCAAGGCTCAAGAAGGGAAAGAACTCCCAAGAGAGCACTCAGCTCTTGCGTGGGTGGGCCTTGAGCCCTTCTTCAGCGAAAACGCCAGCTGTTCTCCAGCTCAGTTACTCTCGGAGTGGCACCTGTGAAGATGAACGCAACGTGCATGTGCTGTCACACAGGTGCAGCCCTTCTCCACACACAGAGGCGGCTGTGCGCAGGCACCTGAGTCAAGTGCTTCCAGGGAGATGGAGCACGGACCCACTGGGCCATGGGAAGCAGCCTCTCTGTGCAGAGACACAATCAGGTCAGACTCAACAGCACCTTAACTCCAATCCCTCACTTCTCTATTAGTTGTTGAACAGTGTACAGGGAGAGGAGGAGGGCAGGGGATGCACAGCAAGCAGACTTTTAGGCCAGAAATGAGGAACACATACATCCGAGACACAACCTAATAACAGTAGGTGGTGTTGGTACTGAACACTGGACAGACCTCAGGGAGTGGGTAAGTGAGGAAACGCTTGGAACTCCAGCTCTTCCACTGACTTTCTAACCCAGTGTCCTTGTCTGGAAAATAGAAGTCACAGTACTGCCTGGCTCAGAGAGTTGTTGTAAAAGTAGACAATCCACAAGAAGTACCTAGTGTCTCCATCACATGCAGAAAGTGCACAGTTAAATGGCTTCTTTTCCAAAATGTCACAGGAAGCCATAATAGGGAGGTCCCACCCACCCTCCAGGCTGCCTGGAGGTGATGGGAGAAAAGCCAGCACCCCAGGCCTGGTCACAACAACCCAGAAACTCATGGGCCTTCTGTCTGAAGCTCATGTTGAATTTATCTATGCCAAAAGACCCTGCTGGGGCTCAGTTTACAGGGAAGCCTGCTTCTCACAGAGACCCTTAGCAAGATTATGTGAGTGAGTCGGGACTTAAAATCCCTTTGGGTCAGTTATTGGTTATAAATATGTAATTCTGCTCCTTCACATATGCAACTCAAGTTCGAAACTGATGTGACTTTAACTAGCAACTCCAGGATAGGATGAAAGCAAAGCTAGAAATCCCTCCTGAAGGCCTATAGTCAGGAAAGATCTTCAGGTTCTCGGGAGATAATCTTTCCTCCGTGGTGGGGCTGAGGCTCCCATCACAAGCACAGGCCATAAGAGTAAGGGAGAATAAAGCAACAATAATAATGGTGATGAGCGCGACATGATGGGAGCGAAGCAAGTTAGGGGCAAGGTCAGTTCTGGGCAAGAAATGCAGCGAGGCACGTCAAAGCTGGTCCATCGCACACCTGTGTGGACCATGAACACTGGACCTAAATAGAGTTCAGCAATTTATTCACAGGCTGAGAGCCCAGGCAGTGCACGTTCCCTTGGCTTCTTCCCATTAAGGGGTCAAGATAATGAGTAGCTGTAGGTTTCACACGCAGAATCCATCGGAAGGTCTCAAGGGCTCAGCGTGGCCATCTCAGGCACACGTCAGGCTTGAAAAGATATGCACGGACCTCCTAAGTGAGCAGGAATCTGGAAGACTGTGACACACCCCAACCCTCCTGAGTTACAGGACACGTGGCCCTGCCACTGCCCCTACAGAGAGTGCATCCTCTGTCCCTGCCTCGGTGCACCACCCACCAGCTCTGTCAGATGAGCTCTGAATCACCTCTTGCAGAAAGCCTCATTACCCAGTGGCATGTTGTAATCCCAGCCAATGCTTCCAGAAAAGTTTCAATGTCCATTACATTAGCTAGCCTTAAAATTGAATACAAATCCATTTTAATCAATATGTTGTAATAAATAGATATTAAGGCACCATGGCACTAATGTACAGGTAGACTAATTAAAGCGCCAGCATTTGCGGCACTCACATACCTCAATTTTCTCTACAAAATCCTTATTGAACCACTACTTTAAAAAAAATAATTGCATTTGCAATTAGAAACACTGAAGTTACATTATCGATTTTCTGCTAAAAACCTTTTTAGTAAACAAGCACAAACTACATTCATTAAATGTAAGTGCTTGGAGCTATGGTGTGAAATTCAATTCAGCCATTATCATGAATTACACTGATTATTGCTGTAATTATTTTCTCTTGGATACAACTGCATTTCTGTCCCTTGCTAGTTCCGTTGGACATGTAACCATGTTCATTTTATAGCTAATAATACTCAACTGTAGTCCCAGCAATTACTATCACTTATACAAATCATTAAGTTAAGCTACGGGTACCTAGTAAGATTCAAAAAAATTAAGTAAAACATCCTTTTTTACCCTTGAAATAACTAATAGCATTGGAGAACAAGGAAAATTACAGATGTTAACTGATTTACATTGCAAGCTTTAATCACCTGTACTTGACTTGTCAGAAATTTTTGTTGTCCTAGTCACACATTTGGAGAAGTCTACCAACAGATATCATTTTTTCTTTTTACACAAATGAGTCATTAGTAGACTGGATTACACATCTGCAGCTTGTTGGGGGGAGAAAGGCCATGCTCATTGGGTGTACTGCAAGAGAATAGATTTTATGCTTTCATCATAGCAAATCATGGCCTTGCATTATGTTGAGGTGTGTGTGCACATGTGCGTTTGTACACATGTGTGTTTAGGAATCTAACCAACTGAACAGAGTTTAGGAGCAAAACTCTGCTTTACTTTTTCTTGTAAAAGTAACTGTAGGTTTATCCAGTTCCTTTAGTGAATCCTCGAGGGAAAATAGATATTTTCCAACAAGATCTCTCTTTGTTCCCTAGGGTGAGGGTGCTGGTGGCCTGGACAAGGGTAGTAAACACAACTCTACAATATCCCTTCAAGTGGATATGGCCTCTGGGGCATCCGGTGGAGACTGCATCAAGAGATCTCACGGGAAGCAAAGGAG
This sequence comes from Thryonomys swinderianus, assembly GCA_004025085.1. Taxonomy (NCBI): domain Eukaryota; kingdom Metazoa; phylum Chordata; class Mammalia; order Rodentia; family Thryonomyidae; genus Thryonomys; species Thryonomys swinderianus. Next base: position 50,734 of record PVIC010000352.1, on the reverse strand, counting down.
GAGAAGTGATTGTTTCGAACTTGCACGTACGCAGTTTGCAATAGGAAAGCTTGCTGGCTCTGCTCCGTGAGCTGGGGGCAGAATACCCACGTGACAGCCAGAGCAGTGCATCTCATGTGCCTGGCCATGTCCCCAGCCGGGCACGAGGGGACTTCCCTGATAAAGAGTAGAGTCACTTCTCCCCTTGGAAAGTGCGCTTCACCCTAAGCAGCTGCCAGCCTTCTTATCTCCAACCGTGTCTTTTGGTTGTCCTCACCACCGGGCACCGAAGGGCCCATCTCTGGTAGATGTCCTGATGGTACATGAATGAAACAGAGGTGCCTGAGTGAGAAACCTCAAGCCTAGAAGAAAAAATGACAGCCCCTTGGGAGCCTGGGCAGTCTCTCCCTATTTTCTCACACTCATGTACTTCACCTTATTTTCTTAACATGGAAAACAGGAGCAGGTGATTATGGAAATCATATACAGCCATTTTATTAAAAATAAGAAAATAGATTAGTGAGCATAGCGTGGAACAGAATCAGAGATAAGGTCTGTACATCTGGCTCAGCACAATCCTATTTGCCAGAAGCCATCCAAAAGTTTGGCTCAGAGCTTCCTAGTGGCCAAAGCAAAATGAAAACACAACCCCATGGGTACGTGGTTCACTGGTTCCAAAAAATGAAATATAAATTTCAAAATAAAGAAAAAAATAGCCTTGAGTTTGTCAAGAAATATGTGAACAAAATCAATGTGTTGTTGAGATTCAGAAGCCAACAATTAAAGACATCATTTTAAAAGTCAGATATTCTTTCCCAGATTTTGTTTTGATTGTTTTCAAGCAATATGAAACTTTGAAACATCAGTTGAAATTCTGATGCTATTTTTAGTTATAAGGAGGACAAAAAGAAATAAAATAAGGCAAAATACTATTGTGGACACATCTTGCTAACGGCTGAGAAAGAGAATCACTCACTGTGCTGAACCACATTTACATGACTGAATTGGCAGGTTTGTATCACCATTTTGGAGCCATTAAAATTTCTACAAAGCATAACAAATGGTGCTGGAAAAACTGGGCTTTAACCTGCCAAAAACTAAAGCTAGACCTATCTTTTTCACCATGCACAAAACTAAACTCACAATGGATTCGAGACTTAAACATTAAAACAGAAACAATAAACCTGCTAGAAAACAGGTTTATTGGTAAAACTCTTGGAGTCATTGGCTTAGGCAGAGACCTCATGAATAAAACCTCTATAGCATAAGAACTAGCAGAAAGAATCAACAAATGGGATCTCATCCTACTAAAAAGCTTCTGCACAACAAAAGAAATCACTGACACCACTAAAAGACAACCAACAACATGGGAAAAAGTCTTTACTAGCTGTTTGTCAGACAAAGGGCTATTATCTACAATATACAAAGAACTTAAACAAATCAGTCTCCCCAAATTTAAAGACCCAATTCAAAAATGGGCATCTGAAATGAACAGACACTTCTCAGAGGCAAAAGTCAAAGCAGCCAAGAAGTATATGAAGAAATGTTCAACATCGCTGGTCATTAGAGAGATGCAAATGAAAACAACACTGAGATTTCATCTCACTCCATAAAGAATGGCCGCTTTACAAAATCAACCAATGATAAATGTTGGTGAGGCTGTGGGCAGAAAGGAGCCCTTCTCCACTGCTGGTGGGACTGTAGACTTGTGCAACCGTTGTGGAGATCTGTGTGGAGATTCCTCAGAAAACTAGGACTGGAGGTCCCATTTGACTCTGCTATCCCCCTGCTAGGAATATACCCAAAGGAATTTTAAAAGTCACACTGGAAAGACAGATGTACACCCTTGTTCACAGTAGCTCAGTTTGTGATAGCCCAATCTTGGAAACAACCCAAATGCCCACCAACTGGAGACTGGATAAAGAAGATGTTTTAGTGGAATATTACTCTGCCATAAAGAATGACAAGATTCATTAATTTATGTGCAAATGGAGACACCTGGAGGACACACTAATAAGTGAAATAAATAGAACACAGATATGCAAATACCGGATCTTTTCTTTGATATAAGCGCCTGTAGAGGTAAAGGGGGAGCTCTAGAATCTATGACAGTTTTTGTAGAATGGGAAATATCCAAAAGGAATTTGGTGTGGGACCGTAACGAGGGGATGACTTTTGTGACCAATTTAAAGTGTTAATTACTAGCATGCATTTAGTACGAGATCACACTTCAGTATTCTAAAAATTTCTTTTAAGAATCTTTTTGAAAGGATATTTCTTGCCCAGCCCGCAATCTGGAAAACACCTGCAATAATTACCGAGACTCTTGAAATGACCAGAGGTCAGAATTCTCAGCCCATCCGTGCACCTATTTTCCATGAGTGGTCATCTTTTTTTGTAAAGCAATTTATAATAATGATATGCATATATCAAAGGAACAGAGAAAATGAAGAGACGGCCACTCTCAGACAAGCAGGAGAGTGTCCTCCCACCCTGCACTCTCGGAAAAGGCTGCGTCTCTGAACACTGACAGTTCGACTCTGTCCTGTTGACTGTCCAGCTCCGGATGCTCCCTGGGGAAGCACATGAAAGAATTCAATAGGCGGGCTCGAAAATGCAGAAAAAAGGCAAATTAAATTCCTAGAGATAGTCAAGACTATCTTACTCATAAAGAGCCTTTTGCACAGGAGCCTGGAACATGTAATATAACCTTCAAAGTAAAAACGGGTTGTTGCATGAGTTCCGCTTAGCTGACCATGAATACTAATTGCAGGAAGAATGAACTGGGCCCAATACCTGGAGGCAGAAGCGCACAAAAGTGGCCGGAGGACACAGACAATGGGTGAGGTCAAACAGAGCATCCACACTCCTGGCCAGCTCTGCAGGATCAGCAACAAAACCCTAAATTACGATGGAGTCAGCATCTGCCTCTCGCCTGCAGAGATCAGAAGAAAGAAGAGACACAGTTGTGCAGAGATTGGAATGGGGGGGGGGAGGGGAGAAACAATACATGTATTTGCTCTTGTTTCTCTTATTCAGAGTCTCTTCTTTTACCCCATTTTTCTGTATCCCAAATTTTGCAATTCCTCCATAGGGTCGGGGATTTCACTGTTGTTGGTCAAGCATATGATTTTGCACTGCATGTTATCTCAGCATGAGAGATAAACCTGTCAGTGGAAGAGGGCTTTGAGAATAAAGGTAAGCTTGGGTGTGAATTTTCTGTTCTGCAACTTCCTCGGTCACTAAACTCTCTCCGGGCCTCAGTTTCCTCATCTGTAAAATGGGGTCACTCCTGGCTGGAATGTAGACTTCTGAAGATAAATTCCCTAATGCACTCTTAGGGAGTCCCTCTGAGAGAGACGGCTGTATGCAGCCATGGTATGTGCTAAAACGTGGGGAAGAGCACTGATGTGCTAGAATTGGCTTATATGTACAAGCTCCCAAGAGCTAATTACTAAGTTACCAGGGATTTTGAGCACCAAAATTACTCAATACAGCCATTACTAAAAATTAACTTATTTATGGCATAGCGAAGTGGTGGAGTGCTTGCCTGGCATGGGCAAAGCCCTGGGTACCATCCCTAGCACTTAAAAATATTAATTTATCTAAACCTTAATTATATTCAAAATAAGGGTAACAACTACTCAGAATATATCACCTCCTGATTATCAGCTGCATTTGATTATTTTCTGTGTTCTTAAGATTCTCAGCCCCTGCACAGGGGGCCTTCCTGCTGGAAGCTCAGGACCGATGTTTGCCAGCGTATCTACACCGCAGAAAGTGGTAAACACTCTTCCAAGGAAGACTTCTCTTTCACCAGGCGGCTGTGTGCTCAACATTTACGTGAACATCAGTGCAGAGGAGGTGGCGGCCTTCCCAGACCAGAGACAGGAGCCAGAGCCGGAGCGCACCAAACATCCCGAACCTCGGGCTACCCCCAGAGCTCTAGCCGTTCTGCACGGAGTCTCAATAGGACACCCTTCCCACAAGGCTTCGGAGAGTTCCTTTGCTCCATTTAAACCCGCTCAAGTTGCTTTCAGCATCCCGACCTTACCCAACCAGCAAGACACGAGATCACTGACAACACTGCTTTATTGCTTTTTCTCTTTGGGATCATTTTGACCTATTCTTAGCAAAGCATAATGATCACGCCCTCCCTAATCACTACACTAGATGGGCATTTTTTAACATCTGTATAATACACCATGTATCCGGGAGATATGCCTGCTATTTCTCCCTCCTCACCAAGAACAATGGAGCACGGGTAGCATTGGCTGGGTCTCACAGCCCCTTCCACTTACCCAGCAGTGCTTGGTATGGCTCAGGCTGACATTTATGTAACTACTCCAGGCTGTGCGTTAATTACCGTGACAGCGCACCAATGATCCAATTAGGCCTTAACTGGTTGAGAACTGAAGAGAAACTCTGTTCATCAAAGGAAGAGCAGAGGGTGGAAAAGCAGAGCTTTGCCATGTCAGGAGATCCATGAGCTTGTTCTTACACTTCATGTGGGCTCCCAGTACATCTAGTTTTCCAAAAATCAACACGCTTTCAATTTTCAATTTTTCCCCTCTATAAAAGCTGAAACTTGGACCAGGAATTTAGCTCAGTTGGCCCCAGGCCTCCCTTGCAAGCACAAGGTCCTGAGTTCAATCCTTGGTACTGTAAGAAACAAACACGAGAGAGAGAATCTAAAACTCTATCTGATTGCTTGTTTGTTTTCCTTGTACTTCTTCCTACCCCAATTTCCTCCATATTTCCATCTGCTACATTTATTTTCCTGTTGTTGTTGTTGTTGTTTCCAGTACCAGGGATCAAACTCTGGCTCTTGTGCATCCAAGATTGGCGCAGTACCATTTCAGCTAAATCCCCAGCTACCTTTTGTTTTTTTAATACTGGGGATTGAACCGTGGGTCTTGCTCATGCTAAGGAACTGAACTACATCTCCAGCCTTTTTTACATTTTACTTTTAAATTCTGAGGCAAGGCCTCAGTAAGTTTTCCAGCCTGGTTTTGAATTTGAAATCCTTCTGCCTCGGCCTCAGTGCAGGATTCCAGATATGCATCACATGCCTTGCTTCGTATTCCTTTCAGTTTTCATTTGCAGCATGGTGGGGACAATTGCACCCTCTTGGAATCAGCTGATTTCCGAGGTAATGAGATGGCTGAAGTTCCCTAACTAGAAAAGCGATTCTACTCATGGAAAGCCTGCTCCACACAGTTCTCTCCACTGACAGCAACAGGTGGGACTGCTCAGAGCACACAAGTGCAGAAAGGCAAACTCAAACACAGAACAGGAAGCAATGTGGTGACTGAAGAGTTTGTCACTGACTCTCCACAAGCTCTTATATTAGGTCCCACCTCTTTTCTCAGGGCTAAAGATTGACCCCAGGGCCTCACACATGCCGGCCAAGGGCTCTACCCTGCAATGCACCCCCAGCTGAGACCCAACTTCTAAAGCAAGCAGAGAGAGGAATACAAGAATTGCTAAGAAGTGTGTCCCAGGAGCTACTTGGGCTCAAGTTCAACTTTGTATAGCCTCAAAATCCTGAATATATTCAATTTCCTATTTGCACACCTTCTTAAATTGGGATTTGAAAACAAGCTATATCTGCAACCTGCCATCTGATGCATTCAGTAACCCCAAAATGGGCCAGCCAGCAGATGAGATGAAGGCAAATATTCAGGTCTCCAGATAATCTATTTCTCAAGAGTCATTTGTGTGACCACAGGTCAAGATCTCTAGCAAAGTCAGGTGGGGCAGTACGTGCCTGTAATTTCAGCACTCTGGGAGGCTGAGACAGGAAGATTATAAGTTTAAGTCTGGCCTGGGCAATTCAGTGATTCAATAGAATCTTCTCTCAAAGTAAAAATTAAAAAAGACCTGGAGATGTCATATCCTTTAAAAAAAAAAAAAACTAAACAACAACAAAAATCACTCTCCTAAAGCTTCCATTCTCCCCTCACAGCTTACCCTGGCATGATTTAACACAGCCTTTTTCAATTTAGCATGAAGAGTCAAACTACACCCATACTTGGCATGCCACCCGTTTTTGTATGTCCTTTCAGCTCAGACTGCTTTTAACATTTTTAAAAGTTTCTAAAACTCAACACTATTTTAGGACATGTGAAAAGTATGTGAAATTCAAGTGTTAGTGCCCATCCATGAAGTTTTATAGAAACACGGTCTGTGCTTAGTCGCTCATGTGTTAGCTGGCACTGCTTTCACACAGCAGTACAGGGTCAGGCAGCTGGGACAGACACTGTGCTGCCTGAAAAACCCAGCATCTGTCCTATCCAACCCTTGGCATGAAAATCTTGTGGCCCTTACTTTTGGACCACTGAAAATAGGAATCTGTTTGGGCTGCCATAACAAAATAGCAGGGTTTGGGTCGCTTGAACAATGTAGATTTACTTTCTCCCAGTTTTAGAGAGTGGAAGCCCAGATCAGGACGCCATCGGGCAGGGTGTGCTGAGCGCTCTTCCCCTGGAAGCAGACAGCCGTGGTCTCACTGTATGCCCACAGGGTCCTTCTTCGGTGCATGTGTACAGAGAAAGAGTCACAGCCTCTCACCATTAGCACTGTATCCCTGAAGCCTAGCCCTGAGCCTGGCCCGCCCACTGGGCACACTCAGCAAGTATATGGTGACTGAAGTCACCCTTCAACCCACCTGCACATCATTCTCATAAGTACTCACCACTCTTCATCAACACATCGGTCACCTCTTAGACTAGACTGTGGGTTCCCCGGAGAAAAGCCTCTGTCTCCCCAAACTGCACCCACTGGTCCTCTGACTACATCTGCCTCAGACCATGTGCTCGGTAAACAGGCAGCTCCTTGCAAACTCTGAAGTCTTCAGAGTGTTTAAAGCAACACTTTAAAATTATCTGAGGAAACTGAATTTGCTATGGAAGCACTACTTTGCTGGTGAAGTTGTCCCTTAAAGTGTCCTAGAGTCACAAAAAGATAAAGAGTTGCTCCCAGAAAGTAAGAAAATCCAAACTGCTCTGTTAATCTCTCAACAGTTCAGTGGTGGAGTCAAACCCAAGGTTGAAATATCTGACTTTCCAAGGCTGTATTTGGCCTATTCAGTTGTGCTGCCTCATGAGAAAACACTGATTCGGGTGGGCTGTTTTATTAACTTTCTTCCTGTGAACTCCTTTGTTTCTGCTTAAACGGCACAAGGCTAGGAATGGAAAAGGGCTCCCTCTACATTTAAATGAGTGGAAATGTGTCTCCTTTGGAAAACTGGGCCAAACGCATGACGACTAGACACAGAAGGAAGTTCTACCTTGGAGAACACCAGAGGACCTTGGGCTGTCGGAACACCTTATAGTGTCAGAAAGCGTGCAGGTCTTCAAATACCACATAGGGTACTGTATGGACATTCAGCTTCCTTGGGAATATAGCAAGGACAGAGGAGAGTCAGGCTAGATCCTAAAATGGAATATTAGCCAAGACATCTGTCCAAATTGACCTTAAGGTCAAAGTCTAAGAGGACAATAGAAAGCTACATGAAATACTTATTTAATTCAATAATTAAAAAGAACCTGGACTAGTCTGCAGGGAACCCTAACCCAAACTTCAGGGCTCAGGGATAGACAGTAAGAGTCAAACAAGCAGAGGACAGATGGGAGAGAGGAACAGGGTTACACTCAGGCAGGAGGAGGAGCATGTGCGGGGCTCACACATAGAGGGGGCTTCGTGACTTCAAGAAACTGCATGAAGGTAGGTGTGGTGGGATCACTGCACACTTACTCAGTGGACAAAACAGGTCAGAGTCCTTGGCACACACCTCCAGAGGCCTCACTCACCCAGTCCTGGAAACAGCCCTTTAAGTGGTGTCATAAATCAGTGGGTAGTATCTGCTTCTTGTGCTAGGGCCTCGAGGGAAGCCTTGTCTGACACCTTACTGAAGGAAACATATGTGAAGCCCAAATCCCTCCATTTGGTTGCAATAGCCCAACACAAGAGCTGTTCTTTATTTGTTCACTACATACTTATCCCTGGTACCGAGTACAGTGCCTGGCACATAGTAGGTGCTCAACAAGTATAATGTTGGAACGAAGAGAAGCCAGCAAGGAACAAAGAATGCTGTTCACCTCTGCATATGATTTCCTTTTGTAGTCACCCTGTGAAGTTATCTGGGCACGTGCTCATACCCGATGGCCACATAATTCTGAAAGCTTGTGGTTATCCCTGAAACCATCTGTTTGAGTGTCATTGTCAAATCTTTGGGTGATCCTTCCACTATGATGAAAGCTTCGGCTCCATTTGCCCGACTCCATTTATAATGAAGCCACAGAGAAGGCAGGTCATGGTGCAGGAGGGGCTCTAGATCTCACCCACATTCTCGGATTCCTGCTGTTTCCCCATGCTTTTCTCCACACACCGCTGTAGAGTAACTTGCATGGGAATTGGTCAGGATCTTTCCACCTTCCATATCAATGAGGCTATAGTTTAATTAAAAGTAGAATAACATTTACATACATAATCATCGCACCTCAACAAGAGGCAGCTAAGAGCTTTTTATGAATGCGTGTCCTGCCGTCACGTTGGCATCGGTTTCCTGAAACATTCCTGAAGATCTGCAGATCGTCTGTTAAAGTGATATTTGTAGGCTATATCAAGGAGAAATCCTGTTGAGTTAAAAAATATGTGTCTGAGGCTTAAAAGAAATCTTTTCTGTGTCAGTTTCTCATATTTGGAACAAAAAGAGCATGATCCTATGCATAAAGACAATAAATTTACATACACATAATTGTTTAGTGCTTTTCTTTCAAACAGCACTATTTGTGTGGGTGGGGGTTATCAGGGGTTGAATTCAAAGCCTCTTCACTGAGCTGCATCCTTGGTCCTTTCTTACTTTTTGATTAGGATCTCACTAAGTATTAGAGGCTGGAGGCCAATTTCCTTCGACTGCCTAAAAAAGGGGACAGTGACAGCTAAAGAGAACAAAAAACAATAGAGACATAATTTCATGTATATGGGGGCTGGGAGGTCAGTTCCTCAGAGTGGGTAAAGACCAAGACTCCCCCTAGCAGCCAGTATGTACTGGGTATACACAATAATGGGAGGGAGTAATGGGTGACTTAGGGAGTGTCGTGGTCTTATGTTTGCTCTTATGATGATGCCAATCTCATGCTGGTGAAGGTGGAAAGGGGAGCATTTCCCAGGCAGTAGGTGGGATGAACTGAGCTGATCAGGGATTCATCCCTGCCCAGATGAAGCCTTCACTTTTGTATTACTGCTGGGTCCTTAAGGAACCAGCGTGTCTTTGGTTGATGCTATCTTGACTTTGAGCACCACAGAATCAGACCACTGATGCCTCAGCCATGACTGGAGGCAAAGTGGAGTTATGTTTCCCAATGCTGTAGGAGGCTCTTGGGCAAGGTGACATTGAGTCTTAGACAGCTGTAGTTATACTTTAATTATGAAATGATTTTCCCCCAAAATTTATGTAGAGATGCTCCCAACAACTAAATTGTTGAAGATGGGTTTGAATTTGTTATTCTCCTGTCTCACCTTCCTAGAATGCTTGGGTTAGAGGCTTGTGCCACCACGCTGGCTTCAGACAGTGCTGCCTGGCTCGATCCCTAGAACAACTCAGCCAGGTTTCTTAGGCTAATGGAGCAACGAAGTTTCAGTTTGTAACTCAGTAAACTTTCTACCACTTCACATCATAAGACAGCACATCCTGTGGTTTCTCTGGAATGATTTCTTGTTGAAAGTAAGTGTTACTTAGACACAGAGACATTCTCAGTGAAGAGGCCACACAGATATACATGAGATAGCCACCACAAAACTTCAAGAGTCAGAGAATGCAAGAGGGACGACGGGCCAGAGAAAAGACACTTGCACAAGACTGAGTTGAAATTCCAGCTCTGTCACTAATTACCTTCATGAACCAAGGACCGGTTATTTTATGTCCTTGTCTCTGGTAAACATCTGGGGTTCCTCTAGCGACTATTCCCTACACCTTCACGAACAATGACTCAACACTGAGGCAGGAGGATTGCTATGAGTTCAATGCCTGAACTACTACCTATTGAGACTCTGTCTCCCAAAAAAAAAAAAAAAAAGACTCAACACCAATTCTAGGGGTAGCACAAATGTTCTCAGTTAAACCCATCCACCCATTCATTGATTTGTCTATAGCCAGGTGACAAAAGCTATTTTAGTTGAAAGAAGCCCAGGACTCTTGGAGGAAATGCTGGACCAAAGATACCCCACTGGACGTGAATTAGGAAATACAGTAACCTGGGACCTGCTGGTAGACATTTTGGAACCATCAAGGAAATTGGCCTTATGAAGAAGCAGATACTCTAGAAGGCAAAGACATGAAAAGAAACTGAGTCCAATCCAGGGAGGGTGCCACATACCTATAATCTCAGTACGCCAGGAGGCTGAGGTAGGAGAACTGCAAGTTCTAGCCAGCCCGGGCAACTTAGAAATTTAGTGAGACCCTGTCTCCAAATTAAAAATTAAGGGCCGGAGATTTAGCTCAGTGGTTCCAGCGCCTGCCTCGCAAGCGCAAGGCCCTGAGTTCAATCCCAGAAGCCACATACAGTGCTGGGCGTGGTGACTCACACCCACCAGCCATCAATACCACATAGCACAGTGCCGAGCATGGTGGCTCACGCCTGCAATCCCAGCACTCAGGAGGCAGAGGCAGGAGGATTGCTGAGTTCCAGGCTTGCCTGGGCTAAATAGTGAGCTGAGGGCCAGCTGAACTACAAAGTGAGACCCTGTCTCAAAAAAAAAAAAAAAAAAAATTAAAAGTTAAAAAAGATTTGGGGATATGCATTAGTATAAGGCCCTGATCCAATCTCTGGGGTGGAGGGCTGTCTTTCTTAAATGCAAAGGGCATCAAGAGATTAGAACAGAAAGGAAACCGGAGGAGTTAAGGAATTAAGATAGGCTGTGTATATGTACCAATCCCCCTGAGGAATGTAATCATTGCGTACTACAAACATGTACTAATAAAAAATAAACTGTAGTACTACAAACATGTATTAATAAAAAATAAACTATGAGACTGGGTCCATGATAATCTGGTGAATCCCTGAGTCAAATCTGCCATTAACCTGAATCTTTCAATTACTCGTAGTAATAAATGACTGTTTAAACCAGTCTGAACTAAGTTCCCTGTTAACAATGACTGACAACATGACTCCCAAAGCCTCTTCACCTGGAAGGTGACCACAGTAACATTCACCTTCCTCAGTGCGTTGGGAGACTTCAATAACTCCTAGGAATGCGTGGCACAGCTGTGTCCATGGTAAGCCTTCTAATCCATCTCAAACAGCCGGGCTCACCACATCCTTATTTTTCTCACTGCAACATCTAGTTCTTTGTGCCAAAAGAAGCCAGGATCTTTCAAAGATAAATATCACATTTAACCCGAGGCCTCCTGACAAACCATGCTGCCAGCTCTATGCATGGGCTCATTTAGGAGGTGTTATTTTTAAATTGTGTCATATTAGAAACTGCCTTAGCAAGAGGGCAGAGTTATTCTGTCATAATCATCTCACTCATCATTTTCTGGCATTTGGTGATTTTACTACCTTTCCCCCAGTATCCCCTGGGTCAGTGTCCTTAGCCTATTATGTAATGATATTTCAGGGGCTGCGAGATGAATAGCTCGCTGTGTAAAATATGGCAGGGGATCTATACCCCTAAGCTCCGATAATTAGTTTTTAATATAACTACAATTCTTTTGAGGAGATGTTTTTGCGCTCTAAAATCTTCTTAAAAGCATCCCTTAGGCTGAAATTAAGTTGGAAGGAGTGCGGTGGAGCCTGTAGTGAGGCACGAGCTGGGCTCAGGTTACCAGCCAGCCTGACATGATTCATGGGCCCTGGGCAGTGAGCAGCCCAGCCTGGCCTCCTCCTCACCTCTGCGTCCAGACCTGTTCTTGCATGCAGCCACCAAGGCAAAGGGGGAGAATGCACTTCATCACCAAACATGACACCCAAGTAATGGTTACAAATGAGTTCCTGAGGAGGGGGAGGGAGCGCTGGGAGGGGATCTCAAGGGAGGAAAGGAGGGAACAGGGCGGGGCACCTACCAGGGCCTCCAGTATCACTGCATCGAAGAGTTTCTCTGTATTCGGATAACTGGGGATTTCCTTTCTATTACATCAACAAATACCGATTTTAGTTAGGATACTTGAAATTCATACGGGACCACAGCCAGTCTGTTCCTTAGGAAAAATATGCCAGATTGTTCTTGGAAATCTTCTGAGCTCCAGGCCCTAGCTATGGATTTTGCGAATCACCCACTTCTTTCCCCATGATGTAGGCAAGAAGGCCCTCCTGTTTCATTTGGGTAGTCTCCAAATTAGACTTGTTTGGTCCCTGTAAAAACAAACAGGCTATCTTGGTACACAAGTAGCACTGCAGAGGTTCTGAAGGATGCCATGGCTGGGATGTCATCGCTCATAACATTGTTATTAGCGGCTGTGCGAGTAACCCAGCATCCGTTTAACTAGCCGCACAGAGGAGAGCAAGTGGAGACCAACATAAACATGAAGAGCCAGAGGGGATGGAGTACCACAAAATGCTAAATTCTCTGTGAATTCCAAAGAAATTCCAAGTCCCCAAATGTCCACCAGGTCTATGAAAACATTTCCTTTCTCTTTGCCTGAAGCTACCCTTAAAAAAATACTTGAAAGTATTTTTGAAACCAATACAAACTAGAAGGCTTGGCTTTGATCATTAGACACGCCAAGACGGGAGGGACAGCTCTCTGCAAAGGCCCCTCCTCTAGCCGGTGAGGGCCCGCAGTTGGTGCTGAGTGAGGGAGCTCTGAAGGCCGGCTCCCTCTTCCTGGTGTGAGGTCTCTGTGGTCATGCACAGATTCCCAGTGGAACTGCAGGGACAGAGGGTCGAGAGAAGGCAGGAATTGGCTCGCAGACAGTGCAAACAAGATTTGATCACACCAGGGTGCAGACTCTCCACTCCTTGTGGTCCAGACTGGGCAAGTGGCATAGAGGCTGACACACTGCAAGCCCCAGGAAGAAAGGCTCCAGGAGCCTGGTGGCTTTCCTGCCACCAGGGTAAGACCAGAAGGCCACGGGATCTCCATTTCCTTGTGAGCCAGATTGGACAAGGCTGTTGCATGGGAAAGAGCCTCCAGAGACACCACCTACTTGTCTGTGGACACTAAATATGTGTGGCAGCGGTGCTGGTACCTAGGCAGAGGCTTTCAGTGTGTTCTTCTGCCCAGTCCACCACATCAAAAAAAAAAACACTGGAAGAGGGAGGGAGACCTGCTGACCTCACCCATCGGTGAGGTGCTGAAGTCAGGTCCATCTCCAAGATCCTGGACTCTTGCAGAGGTCAAACTTACAGGAGTTCCTTGAGCTCAATTTAGGCTTTATACCCAGACCCTAGACAAGGGATGGCAGCTGTCTCCCTGTGACTAGTCAACTTCGGTCTGCCTGCTACTGCCCATACCATCTACAGGAGACAACAGATTTGATCCATTCGTTTCTACCGAAACATGAAAGACAGATTCTCAAGATAATATAGAAAGGATGTTCTCGAACATATGCCAAGGTGATTGGGGCACGTCACTTTCTGATGCCCCAACATGATACGACACATAGAATTTAAAATGTTGCATGAGTGCATGAGCCCTGAGTCCTTTAATTTATATTTTGAAATTGACGCTTCTGGGGTGGGAAGGTAAGAAGAGCCGCTATTCAGTACCAACTGCGGGCCCAGTAAGGAGCACCTGCTGTGCTGATGTGCTCTGATGCTGGCCGGAAACTCTAAATCTCAGGGAACAAGTGATAGAGAGACACTCTACTCTGCCCAGACTGGAGACCAAATCCACCCATCTAAACCACAGAGTAGGGAAACGGGGTGTTGTACTTGGAGAGGAGATTTCATAGCACATAAGAACTGCTGTTTTAGTCTGTTTGGATTGCTACAACAAAGGTGCTGTAAATTGAGTAGCTTATAAATAACCAAGGTTTATTCCTCACAGTTCTGAAGTATGGAAAGTCCAAGGTCCAGGCGCTGGCAGATTATACGTTAGGTGGCAGCCAGTTCCTCATGGACCTCACCTTCTCACCGTGTCTTCACAGCAAACAAGTTATTTTAGACATTTTTATAAAGATTTTTAATCTCTCTCATGACCTAGTCACTTCCCAAATGTCCCCCTTCTTAAACCATCACACTGGGGATTAGGTTTCAAGCATGGAGTCTAAGGGACTCACTCACATCACAGCACGGCCTTTGATGTTTGTGGAACTTTGACAGAAAAGAGTCGTATCATTTCAGAGGACAGAGCAAGAACCAGTGGTTTTTAAAGTAGAAAAAAAAAAAAAAGAAACTACAGCTCCATGAACAAAGAACATTCTAAGACGTGGGCCACCAAACTAAAGAATGAGTTTCTATAAAAATCGAGATGGCCTCCAAGAAGCTGGAGACAGATGCTAATAGGATGAAGACCATGGCCTATGTTTTTCCTGTCTCTCTGCCATCTGCTTGACTGGTGCTACCTCATTACTTCTCCTGAGGACATAGTGATATCGCTGTCAACTGAAAAAGAGGAAAGTCCAAGCAAATGTCTGATGAGGGAAGAGCCAAGATGCAGCTCTGCTAGCCTAACTCCAGGACTCAGGCGTTTAGCCACTAGCATGCCCATTCCCCTACTGCTACTTCCTACTTTCTCAAAGGAGACTCAGTGATCCCTCTTTTAGGGTATATATTTAAAATGTCCCCCAGAGCCTCCTGTGGTGGGGCTATAGGAAGGTAACTGGGTCATGAAGGCATGACATCCATCAATGGGTTAGTCCTCTGATGGGGTCATCACCAAATGTGATGTTAGGAGGTAAAGCCTGGTAAGAGCAAGTGGGCAACTTGGGCCGTAGCCTGGGTCTGTCTCTCTACCTGCTCCCTTGATGCCCCCACCCCTCTCTGCTTCCTGCCTGCCACGCCGAGAGCAAGCCTCCTCTACCATCCCCTTCTGCTGGGCCACACTGTACCCAGCTGACAACGAACGGAAACCTCCACACACTACAAACCAAAATACACCTCCCCTTCCTTATGTTGCGGGTGTTGGATATTTTGTCCCAGGAACAAAGAAAGTAACCAAGACAGCCTCCTAAACTCCTCCCACCTACCGCGCTGAATACAACTGTGCTAAAAGTTACAGGCCCCCTCCCGGGGGAAGGTACGCCTCTCATGGTCTGGTACAAAAGGCCAGTGTGGATGCATGTGAGAAGAGGAATATTCCTGGTGAGGGGACCATGGAGGATAAGACAGAGCCAGAACATGCCCAGAGAGAAGACCGGAGTGGCTGGGAGGCTGATTTGAGTCAGAGCACGGTAAACTATAACTCTGGAACGACTGGCAGTGGCCAAAATACAGAACACACTGAACATTAAGATAAGACTTTAGAGTTCACTGGTAGATCAAAAGGAAATCATTGGAAGTTTTAGGGCAGGAGAGGGACACAGTAAAAGCACCAGTTTAGAAAGATCAATCTGGCAGCAGTACGGAGGATGAATTGCAACAGACACCCTTGAAGAAAGGCGACCCATTTAGGAAACAAGGGGCAGTCTGCGGCAAGGGGTGGAGGTCTAAGTAAGACGCAGGAGAAACCAATAGCTCAGTAGCTCTGTCATATCATAAATCTACTTCCAAGTGGGAATTTGCCTTCTGGGTTTCAGACAAGGCTGGAGATCAGTACTGATCTCCATAGTAAATGAGGTAAGCTAACTTTGCTGCATTGACAATGAGTATACCTTCTTAGAGTAGCTAGTGAAGTAAATAAAAGACAAATAAATAAAGTTGACTTGGTTGTTTTCTGCAGTAAACAGTCTTGCGTTATCCTGGTAACCTGCTACCTTAGAGGTCCCCCGTGAGCTCTATCCCTGGTGTCTACCCCTTTATGAGGTTCCCTTCCCTTGAATTTGGGCTTGGCCTGCAATCTTCTTAACCAGAAGAATGTGCCAAAAGTGACACCACACTAGTTCTGAGCCTCGGCTTCCAGAAGGTTTTGATCTTCTGTGCTTTAAACCTCTCAGGAGGTTCAGAACCATTCTTTTGTGTCAAGTGTAATTATTGGCAGAGGAAACAGCCTGTAAATTTCAACTGGCAGCTTCATCTCCTAATTTGTTTTCAGGCAGCTACACTGTGCTCACAGGGTATGGGGAAGTGGGTTAAACTGGCACCGTGTCCTGAGGTGTGATGGACCCAGGAGAGAAGGGATCTGACCGCTACAGGGAGATGTTGTTTGGCTATCTGCATGGGAAGTACTTCCTCTTTCCAGAGGTGCCTTGCCACTTAACCATCACGAGCTTTGTTTTCCATTCTGCCCATTCTATCCAGGGAAGTACGTTGATACCAAAGTAGGTGACAATGGTATCCTTTTTCCCCTCCCAGCCCTATGCCTGCAGGACAGAGCCTAGGTATTACTGACAATAGAAATATGCATTTCGTTGGTCATTAACTGACAGGCACAACTGAGTCTCTGAACACACCTCCTTTCCACAGCTACTCTGTGTAGAGAGGTCTACAATGCACCAAGTATTTTAACATAGAGCCTTTTTTCTTTTAAGACAGGATCTCACTTTGTAGTTCAGGCTGGCCCTGAGCTCACTATGTAGCCCAGGCAAGCCTTGAACTCACAGCACTCCTCCTGCCTCTGCCTTCTGAGTGCAGGGATTTCAAGCATGAGCCCCCACACCCGGCACTATGGTGTGCGGTACTGATTGCTGTTGGCTCGGCCTCCATGACGGATGCGGAGTCTCACCCATCTCTTCCTGCCACACAGCTCTCACGTCCTCACCCCACTGCTGTCCTCTGTCTCCCTCGTGTCTCACAACCACCTCGCCGCTCTCCTGCTCCACCCAGTGCCCCGGCCCAGGCTAAAGCCTCTAAAGCTGATTTTGCCTCACCTCCGGCACCCCCTAAAGCCAACTGGGGAGCCTAGATGTGCACTTTCATCAGGCTGTGAAAGTCACCCCAATCCTGGCCCAGATTCCCCCAGAAACAGCAAGGTGTTGAAGGTGCCTCACGGCAGCGTGGCCCTCGTGGAAGTGGTGGAGGCCTCGACTTCCACCTCGCCAGGTAGAAAAAGGCCTGTCTTTCCTTTCCAGCCACGTTAGCATCAGTAGCACAAACCCTATCTTGTCCAGCAAGAACGAGGAGCCCCACATACCTTGGCTATCAGTGCAGGCTAAGGACTTGGATTCCACTTCTACCTGGCAGGAAGGAGTCGGTCTCCGCAGGTACTAAACAGGTGCCAGAGGAAGCCTCTGCAATAAGTTGCTTTGGGTTTTATTTTGCTGTAATAAGAATTGAATGTAGAGGCTTGTGCATTCTAAGGAAGCACTCTGCCACTGAGCTACATCCCCAGCCTTTCTTCTTATTTTTTAGATTTTAAGACAATTTCTTGCTAAGCCATTAAGTTGTTCAGGCTGGGCTTGACTTTGTTTTGTTTTTTTAAGATAAGGTCTCATACGTAGTTCAGTAGTTTCAATAGCTCGGCCTGGCCTGGAACTCACAGGGACCCACCTGCCTAAGCCTCGCAAGTAGCTAGGATTGCAAGTATGTACATTCTGCCCTACTAAAACGGATTTTAAGATCCAGTATCTCATAATGTCATGCTTCAAATACCAAGGTTTTATTTTAAATTACTCCTCATACCAAAGAAGAGGATAGATCTGGAACAGTAGAAATTGACCAGACAGAAAATAGACTGAAGGTAATGAACAGAACCTCAACCATCTATGGAACTACAACAAAAAAATCAAATATTTGTGGCATTAGAGCACTAACCAGAGAGAAGAAAGTGGGGAGACTTTCAAAAAATAAGCACTTGAAGAAATAATGACCGGAAATTTCCTAAATTGGCAAGAAATATAGAACTACAAATTCAGGAAATTCAGTGAACCCCAAATAAAATTAACCTGAAGGAATTCACCTCAAGATACATGTCATATTTAAACTTCTAAAAATTAAATGGAAGAAAAAATATAGAAAACAGTCACAAGAAAATCAACACATAATTTACGGGAGAAACAATCCAAATATCAGAAACCATGAAAGCCAGAGGGAATTGGAGTGACATTCCTTATTACTGGAGCAACAACAAAAGGTAGTCAATGTAGAGTCCTATATCCAACAAAAATACCCTGCATGAATGGAGAAGTCAAGACATTCCCAGATTAAGGGAATGTAAAACAATTTAACCCTAGCACATCTATTCTAAGAGAATGAGTAAATGAAGTTCTTGAAACAGAAAAGAAATGACAAGAGAGGAGATCTTGGAACGTCAGGAACGATGAGGTGCAAAAACACCGGTAAGCACAGTTGTCTTTCTTCTCCTGAGTTTCATAAATTATGTTTGACACTAAGGCAAAAATTATAAAACTCCCTAGATAGTTCTCAATGTACATTGAGGAAATATTAAGACAACTATGGAATGAACAAGAATATAAAGGGAAGTAAGGTCTCTGTGCTTCACTTGAACTACCAAATGTGTGAAATTTGGTATATAAAGTGAAATCTAGAACCAACACTTAAAAAGCTAACCAGACAAAGTCATGTATAGTGTAATACATGCTACTTGGGATACTGAAGCAGGAGGATCTAAAATTCAATACAAGCCCATGCAATTTAACAAGACCCTAACTAAAAATCAAAAACATTGGGCATGTAACTAACTCAGTGGTAGAATACTCCTGGGTTCAGTCCATAGTAATTTAAAAAAAAAGGTGCATGAGCGAGACACTCAAAATTCAATATGGAATCCTGAAAAATGTTAAAGCAACCCACGGGAAGATGGAAAAAAGCAAATAGGGAAATGAAAAAAGAGAACAATCATTAAACAAATGAAAAAGTACTGAACTTAACATAGCAATGATACAATAAATACAAATTATCTAAACACACCAATTAACAGATAAGAATGGCAGGATACAATGCATGTTGTATGTAAGAAAGTCACTCCAAATATAGTGAAGTACATATTTACATATATACAATATATGTGTATATGTATATACATGTATATATACACAGAGATGTATATATATACATACATATATATATACACACATGTATATCTCAGATATATTGAAGGCAAAAAGTGGAAATGTATATACCATCCAGATATCAATAAAAAGAAAGTATGAATGGTTATATTGATATCAGACAAATAGGCTTCATAGCAAAGAAAATTGCCAGGAACAAAGATGTTATATACTTGTTAAAGAACAGTTACCACACAACTTAGCAATTCCACCTCTGTACATTTATACCAGAGAAATGGAGGTTACATCCTCACTAAATCCTGTACTCAATGGTGGATTGCACCTCTATTTGAAAGAGCTCAAAACTAGAAACAACCAAAATGTCACTCAAAGAGTAAATGGTTAAACAAACGGCAGTACACTCATCATGGAATGTGATTCAGGGAAGAAAAGGGATACACTATTGATTCATGCACCGACTTGAATTATCACAAGGGCGTTATGTTAAGCAAAAAAAGAAGCCAATCTCAAAAGGTCACAGAAAGCATAATTTCCTTTATAGAGCATTCTTGAACCAAGTTTAAAGAGGTTGGTGGTTACTGCCCACTGGTGGGTGGGGATGGAGGGCAGGTGAGAAGACTATAAAAGGCGACATACTTGTGGTCATCGGGATAGTGGTAGGGAACTCAAAAGTGTACACATGATAAAACAGCATAGAATACATGCACACTGTCCTAATGTCAGTTTCCTGGTTTTGGGCATTATATTGCATGCAAAATGTAAACTATTAAGATAACCTGGATATACCAGGGATGGTGGTGCACACCTGTAATTCCAGTCTCAGCAGACTGAGGCCAAAGGATTGATACCAGTTAGTGGCTACCCTGTACCCTGTCTCAAAAAGAAAAAAAATAAATAAAAAATAGATGGAGAGTATGTGAGACCTCCCTCCATCACCTTTGCTACTTCTGTGAATTGATAATCATTTCAAGATAGTTTCAGCCAGGCATGGTGACTCATGCCTGTAATCCCAGCACTCGGAAGGCAGAGACAGGGGGATTGCTGAGTTTGAGGCTTGCTTGGGCTACATAGTGAGCTCAAGGACCAGCATGAGCTACAAAGCGAGACCATGTCTCAAAAAAAAAAAAAATCAAGATAGGATATTTCCTCTGTGAAGTTGTCCCCAACTCCCCACAAGTCTGCTCTTCAAAACCCTTGTGCGTATATGTTTATAACAAATAGTTACATTCGTCTCGGGGAACTGGTACTCACGTCTTGGTCATTTTTGCTCTACCTCCTCCACTCCCACATCTCCCTTCCCCTCTTTCCTTCCCCTGATGCCATCCCCATCTCTACAAAGTCTACTTCCTGTTTTCTTAACACCTCTTTTGTTTTGCTGTTTAAATAGTTTCTATTTGGGGTCTCATGTTAGAGAAACCATGTGATATTTAACTTCCTGTCTCTGATTTATTTTCCTTAGTGTTAGGATCTCAAGATACACCTATGTTCCTATAAATGATTCAGTGTATCCTCTTTATGGGAGTAGTACTCTGTTGTGCACATATACCATCATCAGTGGCTGTAAAAACTATTGGGTGAAAGTTTAATGAGGAACAGGATATTTGTAAGGTTTAGATTATTACATACTTATAAAGGAGAAAAACAGTAATTTAACTGCACCAGGCACTACTTTCCCTATCTGATGTTAATCCAAATTAATGCCACATGTATTGAAACAAATCAACCTCATCTGTTTCCTGATATGGTCAACTGGGAAGACAACAGCTATGTTTTCCTAAAAAATATAACCTGAATTTAATTATGAAGAAACATTTCAGACTTCTAAAACAAAGTTGATCTTTATTCTTCAAAAATATAGGGGATTCTTGACTTATAATGATTTGACTTACAATGGCTCAACTGTTTTGTTTTGTTTAGTTTTTACTACACAATGGTGGGAAAGTTACACCCTTTCAATAAAAGTCCTACTTTTAAAATCTTGAGCTTTTCCAGAGCTGCCTAGATGCAATATGATGTTCTGGTGATGCTGGGGCATAGCAGTGACTGCACCTTGACTCAGACGTATAAGCATGAGTGGTAACAACCATATTCTAAAACATATGTGTTGCTCAGCTATGACACTCAGTAGGTTAGGTGTATTAAATGCATTTTTTACTTATAATATTTTTAACTTTTGATGGGCTCATAGCAGCCATAACTGTTGTAAGTTGAGAAACATCTGTATCAAGGTCATAAAAGGCAAGGAAAGGCTGAAGAAACATTCCAAATTTAAAGGCTAGGAAATGGCATTCAACGTATGATCCTTGATAGAGTCCTGTATCCAAAGAAGGGTGCAGACTTGCTATAAAGGACATCAGTGGAAAACTGTAGCCATTTGAACGTGAATTGTGCATCAGATAGTATACAGGAGCATACACTACACTTCCCGATGTTGGTAACTTCATGGTGGTGTGTAAAAGAATATCCTTGTTCTCAGGATGTACACAATACAAATTCAGAAATAAAGCAAAATGTGGCAAAATGGCGCCAACTGGTGAATCAAGGTAACGTGGGAGTTTTTTCCTTTAACATTATATCAAAATTTAAAGGGCCGGGGATTTAGCTCAAGTAGTACTGCTCCTACGTTGGGCGCATAAGAGCCCAAGTTCAAACCCCAGTATGACCAAAAATAAATAAATAAATAAAGTTTTTTAAATTCAGAGAGAGAGGGAGAGAGGCAGGGCAGGGAGGGGAGGGGAAGAGAGGGCAGTTTTAGAACAGAGGCTGTGTTATCACATCCTGCAGCCCATCAAAAAAGAAAAAAGGAAGGAGGGAAGGAAAATTCCTTGGTTTCCTGAAGTTTCTCACGCATGCGTGTTTTCTGCAGCCCTCCACATGCTGCTCAGCTGCTCAGTCCCTCCGGTGGCAGAAAGCAGAGGCCCCTCCTCTCCTTGCAGCTGAGCTCACTCAGTCCAAGTGAAAATGGTCATGGCCACAGGGGGACCAGGCAAGTCCAGGAGGCCCTCGAAGCACCTGAGACAATGAGATAACCAGCCCCTGCCTGAAGCATGGCAATTTGATCAAAATGGGCCCTGAGATGCTCTCTCACCTCTCCTCACAATGGCACGACAGGCCTATTTGGCTCAAGCCAACTCATAGATTTTACTCATTATTTTTCCTGTTGAACTCTTGGTCCACAGTGAAGATCATTTGCAAATAAAACCCACGATTTCAAAAGGGTTTATGAGACAATCAGCCAGGCAGGGATATGGTCTCCCGTGTCAAATCAGCCTCAGACTACCCATTATTCTTTTTTTAATATCATTCATTTTTTTCTCTGTTAAAGTTGTTTCTATTCATCTCACTTTTCCACTGCCCAGACCAATCTTCCTAAATTAGCAGAGGCCTGCAGCACCCCGCATGGGAAGAGGGTGGGGGCATGGGGGACAGACAGACTGTCTGCAGCAGAACTATTTAATTTGAGCTGCTTGCCCCTTCTGAAAAATGATGTCCACATCAGATAAGGAGATGGGCAGTTTAAATTGTTCTATCAGAACTGAGTTGCCTGTTTTTGAAGCTCATTCCAGACAACTGGAAACTGTTCTTTCTCTTTTTTATACAGCAATTGCCCAACTTGAAGGCTGTTTGTGATTGAAGTAGAGGGGCTACAAGAATTTCTACACTAAAATCCTCTATCTAGATCAAATTGTATATTTTCTTGGTAACCATGCTGTGTAAACAGTCCCTCTGTTTTATCATTAATGCAGTATCTTTATGCATTATGTCAAGCTAACATGCCTTCGGGAATATTTTACATGCTAGTGAACAGGCACCTTGCTATTTAATACATCTAATGTGGTTTGTCTTTTCATAGATGAGAATATTAAGTGTTGTACCTTCCTCCCTTCAAACCAGTTTGCTCTATGAATGTGCATTTGTTGCCCTAATGGGGCTTTTCCTGTTCTAATTAATATGACAATGTCGTATTGTCATCAACCAGTATTTATGAAGCAGCCCTCTAAGGCTCGGGGCCAGTGTTGGGGGCTTTAATTAAAAGGTCCTATCTTATTCTAGGGATCTGTGCTCAGAGACACTCAGCTGTGCAAGGGCAGCTGTACAAGCGCTGGCCACAGCCTCGTTTGCTATGGGAAAACAATGCAATTGACTAAATGGATTATTTTACAGTCATTAAAACTACATCAATGCATATTAACTGAAATGGAAATGTACCCAGGACATGTTGAGGAGTCAAAAGAGTGAATTGAAAACACATTATTGATAAAATGATCTCGTTTTCAGAGAGAAAAATCTCAGTATATGCAATGTATGCATTCACGTGCCGACATGCATTTATATTTATGAATTTATATTTAAATTTTGAAGTCTAGAATAATATATAACAAAATACAGTTACTCTGGAGAGTAAGATAAAAGCAGGGGCAAAGAGATAATTATACTTAATTTCAGACATTTGAATATTATTTGAACTTTATTTTTATAAATAAAATTTTTAAAAGATTGTGTTCATTTAAAAATCATATAATGGAGCCGAAGATTTAGCTCAGTGGTTCCAGTGCCTGCCTCGCAAGCACAAGGTCCTTGTTCAATCCCGGTAACCACATACAATGCTGGGCGTGGTGACTCACGCCCACAGGCATTCAACACCACATACCACAGTGCTGGGTGTGGTGGGTCACGCCTGTAATCCCAGCACTCGGGAGACAGAGGCAGGAGGATTGCTGGGTTCGAAGCTTGCCTGGGCTACATAGTGAGCTCAGGACCAGCCTGGACTACAAAGCGAAACCCTGTCTCAAAAAAAAAAAAAAAAAAAAATCCTATAGTCAGGCGTGGTGGCACACGCCTGTAATCCCAGCACTCGGGAGGCAGAGACAGAAGGATTGCTGAGTTTGAGGCTTGTCTGGACTACATAGTGAGCTCAGAGCCAGCCTGAACTACAAAGCGAGACCCTGTCTCAAAAAAAAAAATCATATAATGCATACCTTTTATGTGCAAGGCACTGTGATGTCTTTATGCAGGAATAAGGACAGTTGCAAAGAAAATAAGAGAATTAAATAAGTGGAAAATTTAATCTATATAAAAACAAAACTCTTTAAATCAGCTGTTTTGCTTTACTTAATGATGGGTCCTATCTACCTTAACAGATAAAAATGTAAGAACTGAGATACTAGTCGGGCCCTGTGAACATTCAGGGGTAACAGTCACTTGATAAAACACTGAAGTAGTGAAAGAGTGACACCTCCGGGTGCCTAGGGGGCACTGTGATTTCTGTTTCCAAACTACAAATAGACCTCCGGGGTTTTCTGAGCGGCTCAAGGAGGCAGGGGATGGAGGCTGGGCAAGAAGAGAAATGTGGAGAAAAAAAATAATCACAGTAATGAAGTTCTCTGAAAAGGACTTACGATTTGAAGTTCCGGTAATTTTTTGAAAACACTATCTTACTGAGATTAAAATCACCAGATTTCTGAGACTCAACCACAATGGTGTGGAGCAGAGGAGAAAAAGGCAAAAAGGCTGATGTCCATCTTGAGTCGGCCCTGGAACGCCATGCACTGATGTGTGGGAGTATTCAGGAAATCAGCCATGATGAAAATGAAGGCAGTCCTCACATGTGCTCCCGCCACACTCTTGGACTCAGGCTTTGTCCCAGGCAACTGGGAAACAGCATCCTTCCAACCTTGTTTGTGAAGGTTATTTGTGACAAGAATTAAACCACTTGGTGGATAAGGCAGTGTGCACCATGCTTAAAACGTGTTTCTAGCATCATAATTGTCCAATATCTGTTGAAAGGTGCATGTCTCCCACATGCACCTTTC
The DNA here is from genome assembly GCA_004025085.1 of Thryonomys swinderianus. Taxonomy (NCBI): domain Eukaryota; kingdom Metazoa; phylum Chordata; class Mammalia; order Rodentia; family Thryonomyidae; genus Thryonomys; species Thryonomys swinderianus. The sequence goes on along the minus strand of PVIC010000352.1, from coordinate 25,927 downwards.
AACAGATATTTGTACAGATGCTGTTATTAACCTGTGGTTAACTACTCTTCAGCTGCCTAGATGGGATAGGACAGTTGTGATGATGCACACCTGTAATCCCAGCACTCAGGAAACTGAGGCAGGAGGATTGCTGTGAGTTCAAGGCCAGCCTGAACTATACAGTGAGACTCTGTCTTAAAAAAGGAATGGTTTGAGCCAGAGGGTTAGCTCAGTGGTTCCAGTGCCTGCCTCGCAAGTGCAAGGTCCTGAGTTCGATCCCCGGTAACCACATATAATGCTGGGTGTGGTGACTCATGCCCACCAGCAATCAATACCACATACCACAGTGCCGGGTGTGGTGGCTCACGCCTGTCATCCCAGCACTCGGGAGGCAAAGGCAGGAGGATTGCTGAGTTGGAGGCTTGCCTGGGCTACATAGTGAGCTCAGGGCCAGCCTGAACTACAAAGCGAGACCCTGTCTCAAAAAAAAAAAAAAGAGGAATGGTTTCCTGGAAGCTGACCCATGCCTTAATGAGAGAGTCTGGAGTATGACACCACTATAGGTTCAGAAAACTTGGGCCTGAATACAGTATTTACCATGAATCCATGTTTCATCTTTCAGGAAAATGAAGTTCAGAAAGGTGAAGCACAAAGCTCAAGGTCCAGAACTTAAATCTTGCAGACTTCCCCTCAAGCACATGCCCTTCTTTTTCCTCTTGCAGTCATCCCTCATGATCTAAGGCGGCTTGGCTCCAGGACCCCTGCGATACCAAAATCCACGGACACTTGAGTCTCTGATACAAAATGACCCAGTATTTGCATATACCCTGTCTATATACCCTACCTCCTATAAACCATCTCTAGATTACTTATAACACTTAATGCAGGGCCGATGCTACATAGTTTTTAACAATGTTGTTTGGAGAACAATGACAAGGCAAAAAAATCTACACGTTTGGCACAACTACAATTATTGCTTGGAACACGACTGATTGAATCCGAGGACATGGCGCCCGCAGAGACGGACCGCCGACTGTCTTTGTCTAAGGGAACTGAACCTTCATCTGAACCGTGGGCAACCAGCTTGAGCCAAAGGGTGAGCCAGACCACCAGGTACGCGAATACGGCCTTCTCCGCTGCTGCTCCGAAGAGCTTCCTCTCACTGCTCATGCGTTAGGCCTTCAGATGACCCCACGTTGTCCTGCTACTGTCCGTCTTACACAGGGAAGAGCGCACTGCCCGTCTGATGGGCACAGGCTCTTGCTGATCTCCTCGCACCCCTGCACTCGCACTTGCTCCAGGGACCGCAGGCCAAGAACACAGCGTGGCTGTGCGGCCTCAGGGGAACAGGACACAGCCAGCCTCCCCTTCCCACACCAGCAGGCTTCCTTTCTCTTCTCACTCTGGGCACTTGAGTTTCAGATAAAGTGCCCATCTCCCACGGCCAAGAAGAGGTCAAATTAAGAATGGTGCTCTCTTTAGAAACTACAGAAAGTTCTCATTTTCTCATCTAGTAAAGTTCCCTAATGGCAAGTATATGAGCCCAATTTCTAACCAGTCCTGAATGGGGCCATTTCCCTCTCAGCAGCACAGGCTCCCTGTGGGGCAGATTGGCATGGACCCTGCAGGAGCCTCAAGAAACTGGCAGGGATCGTCATCTCTCCTTCCCAGGCTTCCTGCCTTTAGTGTTTTAATTCTGCACCAAAGTCCTAAACCGTACAAGGGAACTGAGAGGTCCCAGGAGACCTTAGACCATTTGAACTGGATGCAGTAGCCATATTTATTTAAAGAAAATGAGACCCTCCTTGCTAGGTGGGCCTTAAGAAGACAGAGAATAAAATTGGATGTGGCAAAGAGAGTTACATACTGAATGAATGACTTTAAAAATCACTGTCCCAGGGCTGTCCAGCCTCTGTATTGATGTCTTTTAAGCGATCCTGGAATATCATCTGCCCCAACTAAGAGCCCTTGGACTGTGGTATCTTCTCTCTCTAGGCCAAGACGCTGCCAGTTGAAATTCTGGGCCTCCAGTTCAGCCCTGTGAATCCCCGGCCAGCTGCGCCTTTCAGGTGTCAGCCACGAGTGATGAGACACAAGCTTTCTCGGGGCAGGCAGTTCAGAGGCAACCAGGAAGCGTCAGGCACACTTCCGAGGCCATCCTAGGACTGTACTGCGGGCTGCTGAGGCAGCTGCCGTGACCTCAGGCTCCTGGATCCCCAATCTCAGTCTCATGACAGTTTGGCTGCAGCCCACGGTGTTGCGACTGACCTGGCATCTCCCGACATCTGCTCAGGCCACTGAGCCTGGCAAGAGCCCGGAGTGTGGGCAGCAGCACCCTGCCACCCTCGTGTTGTCGGTATTTGGTGGCCACCGCATGGGGTCGGTGGACGAGGCTGACGAGCCCCTGCTCCGGCACCCCACACCTCGCACTTGGTTGGCTTCAGGAAGGTGACCGTGCGCGGCCTTCTCGGTCTCCTACGGAAAGGGGCATGCGCCGGGAGTGGTCCTTCTTTCTCCGCAGCCAGCTCAAAAGCCCTCTGGACCTTAAGCCGACAGGCTCGGACTGAACTGAACCTCACTGGTGCTGTTCAGGGGTTTTGTTTGTTTGGCTTTTCGTGGGGTCTGGTCTCACGCGTGACTTACACTGGTAGCGCGTGTAAAGCACGTGGAGACCGCCGCGCTTCAGTCACCTGTTGCGCATGCCCTGCAGGTGACAGCATTTCCTCAGGTTAAACGTGAGGCCCCCTTGCTCACAGGGGTGAAGTGAGTTGTTTGAGGTCACGCGGCCAGAGTGACACCTGACTCCAAGGCCTGCCCTGGTCCCCGGATGTTCAGCCGCATCCGCGGGGCATGCACGCTACACTACCCTTCTGCGGGGGTGTGAGTTCACGTGGGTCACCGCACTCTCACCCGCAGGGTGAGTCACAGCCTCGCAGGGAGACAGGACTCCCCCATGGGGCCAGCTGCCGCCAGGCCGAGCAGCCTGAGGACGAGCCTTGTCACCTCTGGGCCGAGGCACCACCCTCGGCGGATGTGGACCGCGTCAAGGCTGCTGTGGGGCGGCCTGGTGCCCCAGCCTGACAAGGCTCCGACCCCCAAGGCTGCAGGATCAGCCCGCTGAAGCCCTGCAGCCCCATCCCGTGCTGCAGACAAAGGCACCGCACCAGCACCTCTCCCGGAGCCCGGAACAAAGGGATGGCGCGTGGGCATCGCCCTCGCCTGCACCGCCACCCTGTGCGCCCAGCTACACATACCTCACTGGTTGCCATGGCGCATTTTAATTAACTATAGGGATTTTGTGTCTTGATAACGGAAAACGCAGCTCCCTTTTATCTGTCTCCAGGCCTTTCAGGAACAGACGTAGGATGTGGAGCTCAGAACTAGTTCTTAACAGGGGCTAGGGGTAGGCAGACTTGGGCAAGGCCCTGAGAGGGGTGGAGAGGGTTGCCCCTCTGGCAGGCCCCTGTGCCCCACCCTCGGACACAGGGTGCCTCCTCCAAGCTGTCACTGGTGCTGGGCAAAGGGCACAGGACAGTGGTGTGCAGGCCACTCTGTTCTCACTCGCTACTGGGCAGCTCCGAGGAGCAAGCGGCCACACAGGGCACAGAAACACGACAGGAATAAGAAAACTCGAAGGCTCCTGCCCACAGCCAACGTGAGCCTGAGCCAGGATGTGCATGTGCCTCGTGGGCTGCTACAGCCCTGGGCGTGTCTCCGAACGGGGGCTGAGCTGAGCAGAACAGCAGACCTGACTTGCAGATGTGCGACCTCTGGTTCGCTGAAGAGAAGCACTCATCCAAACAGGAGACGGAAGCCAGGTTTGTCTGACTCCGAATACTGTGCGGCCCCCTCTGCCCCGGACTGAGTGCTCCACACTCCTTCGACACTATGTTCCCAGCATTCCCTTGTTCGTGTGTTGAGCACCTACTATACACTGAGCTCTCGGAAGCTCTAGGGGGACGCAAATGTGGACACTAAGCTCCCAGGTTTGCAGTCAAGGCCAGCACTGACTGTCAGAATGTCAGCCACATGTTCTCAAGTTTTCTGCTAGTTTTCTAATTTTCTCCTCAACAAAGGTAAAACACAAGTGAGATTTTAAATAAAAAAAATCTCTTTAACATGCTACAAAATACCTCAAGATGGAAATGAGATCATTTCTACTATCCTTTTCATGTTAAGTCTTAGAACCTTAGTACCTTTTCCATTTACATTATATCTCAATTCAAGCATCTCAGTCTGCCTTATCTTTTTGCACAAGGGTTCTTCAGAGAAACAAAGCCAAGAAGAGACGTATACTTATATGAGAAAGGTTGTACCCAGGCATGGTGGTACATGCCTGTGATCCCAGCAATCAGGAGGCTGAAGCAGGAGGATTTCTGTGAGTTTGAGGCCAGCCCAGGCTACATAGTAAGTTTAAGTTCAGCCTGAATTACATACCAAGATCCTGCTAAAAAAAAAAAAAAAAAGTTATAGTTTTTAAGAGATAGAGTAAACCTATTATCCAGGCTGGCCTCAAACTCCTGGGCTTAAGTGATACTCCTGTCTCAGCCTCCTGAGTAGCTGAGACTACATGTATATGCCCCAAACCTGTCCTATAAGAAGATGCCTTATGGGAACTGTCTCACATGATTACTGAGACTGAGAAGCCCCATGTGATCTGCAAACTGAAGAACCAGGAAAGCCAGAGGCATAAGCCAATCTGACTCTATGCCCATGAGCGAGGGAAGCCCATGGCATGACTCTCTCTGGTACAGCTCTAAGGCCTGAGACCTGGGATGGGAACCTGCTGATGTCAGCAGGAGAAGATGTATGTCCCGGCTCAGACAGAGAGCAAATTCGTTCATCTTCCACCTTTTCATTCTGTTCATGCCCACAGTGGGCTGTCAATACTCACTTACCTTGATGAGGGCAGATCTTCTTAGGCTGATGGTTGAATGCTGATCTCTTCCAGAAACACCCTCACTCGAACCCTCAAGAAATGATGTTTCAGCAGCCACCTGGGCTCCCGGCCCTGCTGACACCACAGCCGACCATGACATCTGGCTTGTCCTGAGCCCAGCACAGTGCAGTGCTTCCCGCCCTCCTCACGCAGGATCTCCCTTATTCTCACAGAGTTGGGAAGACTCAGCGGTTCCCTACAGGTGAGGACACGGAGGCCAGAGGCTGCCAGGGTTTGAGGTGACCCCCATGTGCCTTGTCTCTGTATATTTACACCCTCGTGTTGTCCCCTTCATAAACAAGGCTGACCTGTGTCACCAAGAGTACACTGTGGAAATGGCGGGTCTTACAAGTCCTTGCTTCATCTTTGCTCGCTCCTGGGTCTTCTGCTCTCAGGGAAGCCAGGCACCAATGGGGTGGATGCTGAAGCAGCTCAAGAGACCCCTTGTGAGGAACTAAGGTTTCCGGACAATATCTGGCGTGACTCACCAGGCAATGAGCAAACGTGTGTGAAGGGCATCGTTCTACCCAGTGAGTTTGGAGATGGTGGGAGCCTTGTGAGAGGCGGGAGCCTGGGCCATGAGCTAAGCCACCCCTGGGTCCTGCCTCACAGAAGGTGCTCAAAAGAGCAATTTTTGTCTGAAGCCACTAAGTGTGAGGTGAAGCCGCTAAGTGTTGTGTGGCAGCTGACCCTGAATCATCAAGCAGACGAGGCCACTGACCTCGGTTGACTCACCAGGGCATCCCAAGGCCAGCGCCCCAGCTTTCTCCTGGGTCTGATGCACTAACCCCAGCCAAGTGGCACTGGCCCACATGAGCTTCTGCCCACCGGCATTAACTTCTCCAAGACCTGCGCCTTCCCTACACCAGCCTCCCGGAGTCACACCTTGGTCCCCCACAAATCTCAGGTCAGGGAATGTGAAGAGGAAGAGGTTGCCACTGAACAGGAGGGAAAGACTGCTGCTTGCTGCCAGGCCTCCAAGTAACGAAGGTGAGTCTGCACCCAGCAAACGCCCGGTCTCTCTCCCAGCAGGTCAGGCTGCCTCTCCCGCTGGCTGGCGTCTCTTCCCAGACCGGCGCCTCTCCAGCCCCTCCCCCAGCCCACCTTGTGATGTGGCAGCTAACAGAAATGGGCCCTTATTGCAGCACAGAAATACCAGGAAGATGAGAGTCCACGCACAAGTCAGGGAGGAGACAGAAGACCCGTGCCTCCTCTGCCCACACCACCACCCTGGGGTCCCTCTGAGATCAAGGGGCTGGGTGACTGCCCAGCATTGTGAATGTGCTTGATGCTTTGGGGCTGTTAAAATGGTACTAGTTAAAACGATACTAGTTAAGACAGAAGGAAGGGATGGAAGAATGAAGAAGGAGGGGGGATTGGGAAAAAAGGAAAAGAGGATAAAAGAGAAGGATAAAAATAAGTGTTACCCCGAATCAGAAGTTTCTTTCATGTTAAGGCTCAGTTTCCTTGTTTGTTCAGTAGAGATCCACTGGGAACCAGCTGGTGGAAGTGTCTGCTAAGCAGCTTGGATAAGGTGTAGAATAAAGTCTTGTTCAGATTAGGAGCTCAGCTACATCACAACTCCAGAGGAGGCAGGTGACTGCTGTGAGGCTCGAGAAGGTCAGGCAGGAAGGCACCTGCCCAGTCCCACCTGAGATCTCTCCCTGGGGTTCCAGGCAGAGGAGAAGAGGCCGGAAGTCTCTCCTGGCCTTCCAAGGAGGATTAACACAGCACGAACACGGAAGTTGGGTGATGAGAAGAGTTGAGCGGCCCTGTGTGGCAACCACCACCACCATAACCCTTCATCCACCTGTCAAAGATGACAGGTTTTTATGAGCAGCACAAACTCGATGAACTCAGAGTAATGAGAAGGAAACGAAGAAAAGCTAAATCTTACTGAGTGCTGTCTACAAGCTGGGCACTGTGGCATGAGCTTTACTCACACTGTCTTGTTTAAGACCCACCATAGCCCAAGAAAATAACTGCAATTATACATCATTTTACACAAGAGAAAACTGACTTTGAAAAGAAAACATGTCCAATATGTCTCAGCTGCAAAAATGCTCATCAGTTGGAAAGTATGTTTCTTTTACTTTCTTCTCAAAACCAGTAAGGTCCATCTTTAAGGGGTAAAGAGACCTCAGTAATGACGACGGTGTCTTAAACTTCAAATCCTCCCATGTAACTCTAACTCTAGAGCTGACTTCCAAGTTCCCCAGCCAAGAGTGTGGCACATCCTCGTCATCCTGGATGATCTCTGTTTATGGCTCCATTTGACCCCTTTGACATAGGACACAGGCTCAGTAGGGAGTTAAGAAAGAGCCGGGGACTGAATTCCACCTCCCTGTTGTCCTACTTCCAGAAGCAGCTGTAGCTCTTAATCACCCTCCTGAGAACTGAAAATCCAAAGTCTAGAAGATAACCTAATATAAATCCGTGGCCTAGGCTCTCAGCTTCAGAATGGACAAGGCATGTAAGCATGCTCTCTTTTAACTGCTCCACAGACTGCTAGAATAAATCATCTCCATTTCCCAGATGAAAAAGTGAAGCTCAAGAGAACTACCTTGCCTCAGACTTCCAAGAGGATACAAAACTGGCTACATGATTTTCAGGGCCAGTACAAAATGAAAACATAAAGTACCTTGTTCAAAAATGTTTTAGAATTTCAAGATGGTGGCAGTGGAGCGCTAAATCAGATGCAGCCCCTTCTCTGCACAGAAGGGGTCGCTCTCCCCAGAAGTCAGTCAGAACCTTGGGAAGGTCACCGCATGCCCCAATATCCTACAGCTACTTCTGCTGTCCCTCTGATTCCCGTCATGCATCCCCCCCGGTGGGAGAGTCCTCTGAAGCAAGACTGCAGGCTGAGGCGCCTTGACACAGATGGACCACAGGCTCCAGCAGGGGCCCCCATGTCGTTGATTGCATTAGCTCAATTCAATTGTGATTCCCTCTAATTACAATCCTTTTCTAGGAACAAGAGGGCCAAACTGAATTAGAGGGGGAAACAGTCTATACTTTCACTCAGAAGAAAAAAAAAATGGAATAAAAGCAAAATTAGATTTTACTCAGTGAGCCCTGGATTTAGGAGGCAGAGTGCCTGGAGTTCAGTCTTATCTCAAACACCTCACCTCACATGTCGCTATGAGCAGACTTCCCTTAGCCTTCCTTGGTTTCTTTATCTGTGAAATGGGAATAAAATAACTATTTTTGAAACTTTTATGAAAACTCATTTTGACAAAGTAGTGGTACTTAATGTTTTTGAGGGACACTCTGAAAAACTATACACTCCAATTGAATTTCAGAGAATTTCATGATCCCCTGAAATACAAAATTCCAAGAAGCATCTAGAAGTTAGTTAAGAAATCCAAAGGTAAGACATTAAGATATTTTTGTTATTTTGGGGGATTTCAAGCCATTACAATGTGAACACAGTGAATTAGAGAAAGGCACTGTTGAAATAGACTTTTTAACAAATAAGCCAGACCTGTGCATGACTTTATTCCACTCTAGCATGAATATTTCATAAATTACATGCAATTATTAACAACATCAACACTAGCAAATTAATTACTGTCAATTCATATTAATAAAATTGCATTTTGTAATAAATAAAGTTAGTTTACTGCGCCCCATCAGTCTCAGAGGTATTCACATTTGTCAATTGTCCTCTACTTCAGGCTAAAACAAAAGTAATCAAATAACTAATTATTGTATGAAATGTATCACTGCTCACATGTCAATGAAAACTCACAGTTATTTATAACCCTGAGGACTGAATATTCAAATTGGTGTTTATTACTAAGCTAGGAGGAACTTTCCAGCCCTCGCCTTTTTTACGTCCTCTCAGTCTCTACCCTGGGACCTGGTGATGCCCAAGAAGGGCCTCTCTGCAGCGAGCAGGTCCTGCCTCACACAGGAACTGGTAAGTTCCGCAGAACTGGTAGCTACTGTCACGGGCTTCAGTGGCCCCATTTCCTGAATTCTGTGTTACATGAGTCCCCAGTCCCATTTTTCATCCTCACAAATGAAACAAATTCTTTCTTCAGTTAAGCCTCTAGAGTTGTAACCTGAGATTGCAACACTCATTCTGTCCCTCTATATCCATTTCGGAGCCAAAGAGAGCCAGCTCACCACACTGAAATTAAAATGACAAGAACAAAAACTACCTACAGAGTTGAATCACAAGTGCCTGATTTCATTCGGTGCTTGCTCACAATAGGTTAGTATGTTAGTAGTTATATATTACAAATAGAGAAACTGAGGGTCTGCATGACTTGTCCAGGAACTTTCATGCCTTGGGAAGGAGACACAAAACTAGGACCTGCCCTGCTGCCCTCACTTCCTTAAAATGTCCCCAAAACATCCAGTGGTCCACAAGATAGTGACAAATGACTGGTGACTTACCTGTCAAGTGGGTATTTGGCTTCTTTGGGAATCCTCAGATCTACTAGCAAACACAAACCTGCAGCTCAGAAGGCTTCTATGATCCAGAAGTATCTTATGCCCTCAACATTTAAGCATAAGTCTTTTCAAAAAGTGTCAACTCCCATTTTGCCCAAAGGATAAATTTAAATTTTAAGAACTGTACAGATTCTGAATAAATGCCAGAAGTATATCAAACTACTCACAAAACAGACATTACCACCAGAGTTTTCACCAAAATGCAATTATCAGAAGGTGACTTAAAGCTTGTATTAGTTTCCTACAGTTGCTGTAACAAGTTAGCATAAATGGGAGGGAGGCTTGCAACAGTAAGATTTTATTCTCCCATAGCTCTGAAAGTCATAAACAAAATCCAGGTGTCAACAAGACCACATTCCCTACAAGCCCTATCCATCCCTACCTGCTTCTGTTTCTCCAAGCCCCAGATGTTCCTTGATGGCAACAGCGTTCCTCTAACCTCTATCTCCATCTTCACAGAGTCAACTTCTGCTTCAGACTCTCTCTCTATGTTCAATTACCCTCTTTTTATCAAAATACTAGTTATATTGAATTGGGATTTACCCTGATCCAGTATGACCTCATCTTTACTTGATTACATTTAGAAAGACTCTATTTCTAAATAAAGTCACATTCTGAGAGGACAGAAAGTAGGGGAGGAACAGCATTCAATCCTATAGAGAGTGTACTTCTTAATTCAACTGGGGACACAGATACTGGTCTGTGCCAGAAATGTATGCTTCTTGGGTTCCCAGGCTGAGTGCCAGATCCATCCACAGAGCAAGCAACAAACACCTTCCCAGACTCTAGCTTGGCAGTTCTGACTTGGGAATTCAGGGTGGGACCCAGGAGTCCATGTTAAAAGGCTGGGATTCTTATGGATAGCAGGCAAGTATGACACTAGAACATATAGAGATTAAAAATGGTGGAGCAAAGGCTGATAGCAAAATACAGTCTCTTTGAAGCCTAGAATCAAGACATCCTGAAAGCAACAATATATCATAGAGAAAAAGAAGTCCAAATGCTGATCTCATGGACACTGAAGCAGAGAAAACCAAGAAATTCAAACTTCAAGTGGTCAAAATGTTTGAAGATACAAAAGGAGAAAGACTTAAGCAAATTCATAAGGTAACTTTCATGAGACCAAGGAAGATTTAACTAAACAGGTAAAGAATTTTATCAATGAAATATTTTGTGAGGTTAAAGAAGTAATAAACAATAAACTAACTGATGTAAAAAGATAACAGAAAACATGAATGACCACTTTGGAAAAGAATTAGTATGAAAAGGAAGTAAGCAGAAATCAATGACATGAAACAGACTTGACAAATATGAGGATAGAGAATCAGAAATAGAAGACAAGATACATCATAAATTCAGTGATGCCCTAAAAATGACCAGAAACCATGCAAGCTGGATCCAACAGTTGCTAGTTGACTCAACAAATAAATAAATAACCTCAAAATTATAGAAATAAAGGAAAAATTGAGATATTCAAAAAGTATAAAAAACTTATTCACTGAAGTTTGCAGAAATTTTTCAAATTTAAAATTCAATATTCAAGAGGCACAGAGAACTTCAAATAGTGATGACTAATAAAGAACCTCTCCCTAACACATCATAATAAAAATTCCAAAAATTCAACAAAAGAAGAGAATACTAAAAGCTGTTAGAGTAAAACAGCAAATAAGCTACAAAGGCAAGCACATTAAAACAACTGCCAAGTTCTCAGCCCAAGCCTTAAAGCCAGGAAAGAATGGAGCAAAGTTTTTCAAGCCCTATCAGAAAACAATTTTCAACCCAGTCATTTATATCCTATAAAATTGGTCTTCAACATTGACAGTGAAGATTTTCCACGACAAAAAAAAAAAAAAAAAATCCTAAAGAAATACATGACTGCTAAACAAGCATCGCACAGATACTTAATGGAATCCTGAGACCAGGACCAAAAACTCGAAAGGAAAATATACATCTAACCAGAAGACTAATGGAATAGAAGGAAAAAGTAAAACAATCAGTTCTGGAAAAATAATGCAATACTAAGGACTCAGTAAACACCACACAAAAATAACTCTCAATGTTGATGGTTTTAATTCCTCAATCAAAAGACAGAGAATGGCAGGCTGGATTTCAAACTACAATAAAAAAATGGCCTATAGGAGATATTCCCATCTCAAAGGAAATATATACAGTGACAGTGAAAGCAAAAGCATGGAAAATGATGTTCCATTCAACTGGAGCCAAAAAACAAGCAGGAGTAGCTATCTTATCTTCAGACATGGCATACTTCAAGCTAAAACTGTTCAGAAGAGATTACAGATAGACACTACACACTGGTAAAGGAAACAGTTCACCAGGAAGAGATGACAAGTGTACATATCTATGCACCAAATGTTGCCACACCCAGTTTCATAAAACAAAACTACTGGACTTAAAAGGACAGACACCAATACAATCTCAGACAGGTCAATCAGATGAAAAACAATCAACAAAGAAACATCAGAGTTAAACCACACCATTGAAAAAATAGACCTAACATATCTGTAGTGTTTCCTCCAACAATAGATTGCATGTTTCTCCCAATAAAACATAAAACTTTTTCTAAACTAGACCATATCTTAGGCCATAAAGCATGCTTAAATACAAAAGATTTGAAATAATCCACTTTATACTATCAGAACATGAAGCTAGAAATCAGTAAAAGAAGCCAGAGAAACTACACAAATGAGTGGAGTTTAAATAGCACATTAATGAATAACCGCTGGATAACAGAAGAAATCAGGGAAGAAATAAAAAAAAATTTCCTAGGACTAAATGACAATGGATGCATAACATACTGAAAACTATGGGACACAAGAAAAACAGTTCTAAGAGGGAAGGTTATAGCTATAAATGTACACATAAGAAGAACAGGGCAAGCCAGAGACTTAGCTCAATAGTTCCTGTGTCTGCCTGTCAAGGACAAGGTCTGATTTTCCATGACATTCCCTGGTACCACATACCACAGTGCCAGGCGTGGTGGCTCACGCCTGTACTCTCAGCACTCGGGAGGCAGAGGCAGAAGGATTGCCAAGAGTTCAAGGCTAGCCTGGGCTACACAGTGAGTACAGGGCCAGCATGAACTGCAAAGTGAGATTCTGTCTAATAAATAAATAAATAAATAAATAAGAATAGTGGCATCCCAACTAAATAACATAATGATGCATCCCAAGGACCTGCAAATACAAAAAACCACCTAAATCTGAATCTAAAAGAAGGAAGGGAACTACAAAGATCAGAGTCAAAAGTAATGAACTTGAGACTAAAAAACAATACAAAGGATCAATGAATCAAAAAATTGGTTCTTTGAAAAGATAAGGGGGCTAGGGAAGGAGAGATAGAAGGGAGAGTTTTAAAGGAAAAGAAGAAAAAAGGGTCTAGATGCAATACATAGATGCACCATTTTCCCTACAATGAATGTATTTATTATGTATCATAATAATATATTAAGAAAAACATTTTTTAAAGGAGAAAATATCTCACTAGTAAGCCAAATACAGAGCTAAGAGCTTCATATGTTCACTCTGTCTGCCTCTGTGCTCAACAGGGACCAAGGGGTCAGTCTGACAGAGCAGAAAATATGGAAGGGCTGGGAGTAGGCAGAAAGCGTTCGGGACTTGTCAAAGGCCACCAGCTGCTCAGAAGGGAACCTCAGCTGCACACTGGGCTTGACCACTTCACACATATACAACCATGTGGCAAGAGTGGGTGTAAGTATCATCCTGGGGACTCAGAGAGCCAAGACCGTTCAGAAAAGGGTCTCACCGGACAGCTCTCATTCCAGAGGGGCTCGGGAGGCTGGTGACTCCTGAAGCGATCGCTTTCCATTCAGCACTGCCCATGGAACACCTCCATGGGAGATGCTGTACTAGGGACCGGATTAGGGGAAGACGAGATTTAAAGTTCACACCACCACCAAGAGGTCCTCAGGGAGCTCCTGTAGCGAGCTAGGCAGACGGAGGCTGTGCCGGGGGCTATTGCCTACAGAAGGAGGACCCAGGGGGAGGAGGCGTGAGCCCTCTTGGTGACCCCAAGAGGAAAAGTGACATGACCCACATAACTATTCTAAAACAAAATTACCCTAAACAGCAGTTGCTTAAAATAAAAACTCCAGATGGGAGGTTTTTATTGCAGGCTAATTACACAAGTGAGAAAGATTCATCACTTTGGTAAACACTCCCATTCTCAAAACATGGAGAAATCAGCCACATCAAACAGACTTTCTCACCCTGTCTAAAAAGGATGGTGTTGTTTCTAATGCACAACGTTGATTTCAAACATGCAAACCAACCACAACATACAAAAAAGTCTTAGGTCACCCTCAAGAAGAGGGAGATATTAGGACATTTGTCAGAAGATGCTGGAACACAGTCCCACTGAGGGAAAACATATCGCACAAGAGGACTCTGGATCACTCACACTGGAAACACTGCTCTCGAGTGGGAAGCATGACACTGGGCGGTATCTGCCCACTCTCATCCCTTGGAGTTCACTGGACAACACACAATAATCACAGGGCCGCTGGGAAGCCAGGGGGTGGAGACAGCTGGACCCACAGGAAACAGGATCCATCATACAAGGGGTAGTGTATCAAGTGGGAACCATGTACTCAGAAACACAAGCAGAAGGGAAAGAAAATTTGATGGTAAAAAAGAAAAAAGGGAGGGCTGGAGATTTTAGCTCAGTGGTTCCACCGCCTGCCTCACAAGTGCAAGGTCCTGAGTTCGATCCTGGTAACCACATACAACAATGCTGGGCGTGGTGACTCACGCCCACCAGCCATCAATACCACATACCACAGTGCCAGGCGTGGTGGCTCACGCCTGTAATCCCAGCACTTGGGAGGCAGAGGCAGGAGGATTGCTGAGTTCGGGGCTTGCCTGGGCTAGATGGTGAGCTCAGGGCCAGGCTGAACTACAAAGCGAGACCCTGTCTCCGAAAAAAAAAAAGAAAGAAAGAAAGAAAGAAAGGGAAACAAAGCTTATATAGAGAGGGGGTAGGGGTTGAAGGGAGGGCAGAAGAAAGGGGAAAAATGAGAATCAAGACGTGTTATGTACAGGTACAAATTCTCAATGTTGAATGTGACCGTAACATATACCTAAAATGTACCAATAAAGAAGTGTGCCAATTTACCAATGTACCAACGAAGGAAAAAATAAACCACAGAAACTTTCAAAAAATAAATTAAATAAATAAAAACCACAAACGTCAAATCTGGGCTACTTTGGAATGACCCCAACACATGATCCTTTCACTACATGATCTGAAGACTTTTTGGAGTTCCTGAAGCCTGGAGAGTATCTGCCAGAAACAATGCATTTTACGTAAGAGAGAGCTAAGGCTCAGAGAGGGTGGCTCTGCCCAAACCATGCAGCTGGGCAGGAATAGGAGGAGTCCACTCCACCCTTCACCCCCGCTCCCAGTACCCTTTCCCTCTATCTATCCTAGTCTGCCACTTCATTCACAGAAATGTTTCTTCTGCAGAAATAAAAACTGAAAAAGTGCACACACACCTGTAATACATTATCCTTACCATCGCTGAAAATAAATGAGTCCAAGAGACTGATATCAATAGGACATTGGCCTTAATTAATGACACTCTCCCCATAGCCTCCTCTCTTCAGATGTACTTTTTAACAACAGGATGAGTTAAATAGAGTGACTCTGAATATATTAACTCTGAATTTCTTGCATTTAACAGTTTTTGTCACCACCTTGGTGTGATTCAAATTTAGTTGCTTTCCATCTAATTGAAGGATTACATTCAAAAAGGTAATTTGACATGCAAAAGAGGAAAGGCCAGGGAAAAAGAGGGAACATATTACTTAACTTTATGATGATAATTACCTGAGCACAAAAGCACTTATAAGAACATTCTATGTTGGATATAATCCAAAAAAATTAAACCTATGTTGCTACTCAATACATCTGAACACCGAGAATTGGCAGAAAGATGTCTCTTCTATGAATAATAGCTTCTACAGTCCAATTGGACAG
The DNA here is from genome assembly GCA_004025085.1 of Thryonomys swinderianus. Classification (NCBI taxonomy): domain Eukaryota; kingdom Metazoa; phylum Chordata; class Mammalia; order Rodentia; family Thryonomyidae; genus Thryonomys; species Thryonomys swinderianus. Next base: position 10,533 of record PVIC010000352.1, on the reverse strand, counting down.
CACTACATAAATTTAAAAAAAAAAGGAGAAAAAAAAGGCAAGAAAAAAGAAAACTCAAGCCTTTTCCAAAATGGTGCTAATGCACCACTGAAACTTAATTTTATAATTTACTGGCAGTCAAGATGGCAGGAAATAAAATAATTTGCTATATTCTGCACAACAAACCCTGCTTTTCCTGGGAAGGGGTAATTATCCCCATGGGAAAAAAAAAAAGGAAAAAAATACGCCATCTCATATTAAGCTAAAGTCTCATCAAGAAGAGAAAAAGTGCCTCATTACATGTAATTACCAGAGAATTAGAAACATCATTTAACTAAATGAGCGAATAATGCTCAGGATATTGAAGAAACTTGCCTGCACTTCTGCAAAGCACTCTAAGTCCCATTACAAAAATTGCCCCTCTTTAATGGAATAATTTTAGGCCTTGTCTGTCTTGCTTTAAAAATAAAGAGGCTCCGAGAAGCAGAAAAAGGCTGAAACTGCCATAAACAACTGTTGAAAGGGACTGAAGAGAAGGCGCTGTCTCTCCTGGAGACCAAGAATGACTCATAATCTACCATAATCAGGAAAATTAAACCTGAAGACTTGAAAAAAGGATTACCCCCTTTTTAATTGTACTTTCTCAAGACTGAAATGTACTTGTGAGTATGTATTAGGAATAACAGATGAAAGATTTTCAAGTCTGGGTACAGCTTCCCTGCTCCAATACAAAAGCAGTTACAGCCATTTGATGTTCTCTTAAAAAAAATAAAATTATAACATACCTGCAGTTTGATGTTGATTATGGCTTAATGCAATGATTTTCTAGCCATCCAAAAGCTTCTAGGGATGAGTTGGAGTTCCCCTCCCCACTTTTCCTTTGCTTTTAGTATTTATCAAGATTTAACAGAAAAGCAGTGAATTTAATAGAATCATCCCACTTTCCAGCAACACTAACCTTTATTTACCCAGGACACCAGGAGAAGATAGAACATTGATCTGACTGCTTAATTTTAGTTTACTGATTTTGGAGCAAGTAAAAGTCAGAAAGGAATTGGTATTGGTCAGACTCTTAGAAGATGGTCAAAGCAGCATATAAAGGGGTCACATCAAAGAAAAACCAGACAAGGAAGAGATCCTAGGGATCGTGTCCTGAGACCCAACAAGTAACCAGAGATCCCGACCTGACACAAGGACCAGGGCCTTCCCCAGGTCATACTTACCCAGAACAGTAAAAAGTACCACCCTATCAGGCATGGACTTTGGGCCATTAACACCTGAAACCCCTGCTCTTAGCAGTGAAGAAGCTATGACTTCGCTAAGGCCACAGAGCTCCTGGCTCATTCCTCTTGTGGCTATCAGTCACCTCTCAGCAAGGCAGGAGTAGCGTCCTAATTTACGACATCACACCTGAATTCTCTCTCAGAAGTTCCATGAGCCATATGCATACCTTTCCAATTCAGCACACAAGAGGAAGAGATAACAATGCTCATCACAAATACCTTCCTTAAGCTGTTTGAAGATGGGGGGGGGGGTGGTGAAGGAGGCAGCTGAGCCTGATCTGCCTTCTTGGGCCTTTAGACTGAATCCCTAGAGTTCTATATCCCAGAAATCAAAGACTAATAAAAGCCAATTGGTTAGTTTCCTCAGGGATGAAAAGAGCTTTCTTCAGATAAAGCTCTGGAAAATGAATCATGTTGAGGCTAATATGGGCAAAGTGCTTTGGGCTTTTGAAAACCACTCATTTAACTCCAGGATGGACCCTCCACTACTAAAATTTCCAGATGAGAAGGCCAGAGGGGAAGTCAACTCTTGTCTGGGTAAGTGGAACAATAGTGTCACCAATAGTGACAGCTCTGTGTATGACATCTCAGGAGATGAACCAGGTTAACTCTTTTGCCCACTGGTCCTGTACAGAGGGACCTGGAATCAGAGCACAGATCCATCCATCTGCTTCCAAAACCCTTTCCCTAAACCACACAATGCTGCCTTCAAGGAATACTGACAAGGACTATTATTAATATTTACCCTAGTGGTACAGCACTTCCAAATGTGTTTTACAGTGTTTTCCCAGTACCTCTCCAACAAGGTCAGTAGGAATTCATAATCTCCATTTCAGATCAAAACTGAAAGTAATCTACCAAAACTGAAAATAATCTAAGCTAAGAAGCATCTACCATCAGTCACTAAGAACAGTGACACCTCATCCTGACCTCACCTGACCAATATGGTACTCATATTGGTGGTAGTGACAGAACTAATTTTTAAAAAATCTATTTGGCTAAGTTTGTAAATAATGCCTTGAACCTTTTGCTTATTCCAATAACTATTTTTTGTTTGGTTGGTTGTTATTAAATGTAGATAACAGAGAAGACTACATTTTTGAACCATTTTTTCTAGTTATTTCTAGCCAGATAATATATTTTATGTCATTACTAAAGCAAGAAATTTTGTCACATGAATTAACTAGTCAAGCCGATACAATAAGCTCACATTTTCATCACCATCCAAACACCACAGCAATGATGACTAAGAGTCAGACACTAAAACAAAAGATAAACACTTCTCAAGCCTTGGGAAGCCAGAGTGAACTGCTGATCTCTAGGGCCAGAAGCAGGAAGTAGCAGGAATGAGTTTAATTTCTGTGGTGCAAATGGGAACTGTCAGGCAAAAAAAGGCAGGTAGAAAGAGAGAAAAATCAGCAAAGGACTAAAATTCAAAACCTCCACTCAAAATAAGCCTGAAGATTAAACTACAAGTCAGTCACCAACACCAAAATCTAAAAATGCAATTACTCCAGATTAAATTGAAAGTTCCAGCAACCAAAGACTCTATGTTTAAAATCCTGTCATCAGACTGCCTTTGTAATGCCAGCTGTAATTGGTTCAGCAGTAGACTGCCTTTGGAGTTGAACTGCAACTCTTCCCAAGTCTTCTACCTGCCATCCTCCCTACCCGATGTTAGATTCATCAAGCCTTCACTTTATGTGAGCAAGTTACTAAAAAAAACTTCCTCTACATATACAGATTTTATTTATTCTGCTTTCCTCTAATACAGAGGGAAAAAATTAACTAGGCTTTAATCAGGCTCACTGCAGATGTCTCAATAGGAACATAGATGCTCAAAATGTATAGGGAGTAAAATATGCCAACCTAGCATTTTATATCCAGCTAAACTATCCTTGACAGTGCAAAATAAATAGACATTATCTGGAATACAAAGACATACTCAGATTCTCATTTATTTTAATTATAAAAAATACATTTCAGCAGGAAAAATAATTAACCCAAATGGAAAAAACTATCGACAGAATTTTAAATATATGTATGCTGTCATGTAATTAGCTATTGAACTATAAAAATAATTCTGCATTCAATCCCTAGCTCTTCAATAAAAAGAAAATTTATACTTAAAAAAAACCTAACTTTGCTATTTTAAAATTAGAGAAAAAATTATAAATACAAATTATAAGATAGTGGGAAGAGTGTTCAGTGAGCAAGTAGGGTGAAAAACAATTGTTATTACTGGGAAGAGAGTAGAATCACTGCACAACAAAAGAATTTAATTTTTTTTTTTGAGACAGGGTCTCGCTTTGTAGTTCAGGCTGGCCCTGAGCTCACTATGTAGCCCAGGCAAGCCTCGAACTCAGCAATCCTCCTGTCTCTGCCTCCCGAGTGCTGGGATGACGGGCATGAGCCACCACGCCCAGCACTGTGGTATGTGGTATTGATGATTTGGTGGGTGTGAGTCTCCACGCCCAGCATTGTATGTGGTTACCAGGGATCGAACTCAGGACCTTGCACTTAAAGGCAGGCGCCAGAACCACTGAGCTAACCCTCTGGCCCAAGAATTTAATTTTTTAAAAATATAATTATGATGGACAAAAATGTAAGAGAAACTATCAACATATAGCTTATAAACTGGAAGTGAGGTACAGAAGATGGGAAGAATATGAAAAATTGTGAATCCAATAGAAAGCAATAGAGAAGATGTTGGAGTGATGGCATACACCAGTAATTCCAGCACTCTGGGGGGCTAATGTAGAAGGACTGTAAGTTTAAACTCAGCCTGGACAATATAGCCAGATCTCCTGTCTCAAAACAGTAAAGAGACCTGAGGATACAATTCAGTGTAAAGGATCTAGTCCCCAGTACTGGGGTGGGTGGGGGAGCAGAGAAGAGAAAAAGCATTTTCAATGAACATACTCAAATAAGATTGTAGGCCTGAAGAAATAAGGTCACATATATATCACAATGATGTATAATAAACATATATTAAACCTACCTATTAAGAGACTGAAATTTTTAGATTGCACATGCATTTTTAAATCTATGATGCTTAAAATAGACATGCTTAAAACCCACAAGAAATGCTGAAAGTAATGGAACATATATATCATATGCAAATGATAGCCAAAATAAAGTTCACAAATATTATATTGGGTAAGATAATATCTAAGCCAAAGGTATTATTAGGGATGAAGAAACATACTAATAATTAAGGGAAAACTCCATCTATGATTGTTACTCCATGATATAACAATCATAAAATTGCATATACTTAATAAAAGTCTAAAAAATAATGTAATTCATAAATACATTAAAAATCCACAACAAAAATTACATAAAGCACAGTTACAAGCAGAAACTGACAAACCAGCATAATGAATGAGTTTAACTTATCAGAAAATTGATAATGTAGTTCAAATTTAATAAGAACATAATTGAACAAAATTAATAATCTAATACCAAAAAATATTGAACACTGTAACAAGTACAGAAAATTATTTGCTGACATGCACAAGTCAAAAGGAAAACTTTTAACATCACATAAGATTCATAACATTCAGACCTTTCTGATTACACTGCCAAAATGACAGTGCATACATTAACAGCACTGAAAATGGGGAGTCTCACTGCAGACTGGCCAGGGCAGCAGGACCCACCTTTTTCCCCAGTAACAGCTGGAGTACTCCAGCTCTAGGCCTTCACAGTCACACTCCTACAGCATGATGAAACTTCAAATGAAAATCCACCAAGATTAGAAAGGTCATTTTTCCTTTTCTCATCAATTTGTTTCCTTTCTGAGATGGGGTCCTCCAATGTTCCCCAGGCTGGCATCAAACTCCTGGGCTCAAGGGCCACGTCACTGCACCCAGCTCTTTTACTTTTCTGGAGGACTTACTTTCCTTTTTTGGGAACGTAAGTGAGTGAATTCAGGCGGGTGTGAGTGAAATGAAACGAGGCCTAGTGACAAAGGGACAATCTCTGGACTAATGCACATTCACAGGACTTTGGTCTAAGAGCTCATGTTTTATTCCTTTTTTTTTTTGGAGGTACCAGGGATCAAACTCGGCCTTTGTGTTTGCAAGGCAGGTGCGGTACCTAAATCCTCAGCTCCAATGTTTCACTCAGGTTACACGCCAGTTACCATGCTAAGACATGTGTATGTTAAAATGTATAATAACATAGAATTTACTCTTTTAACCATCTTAAAAATAAGCACTCCTTTATTTAGTCTTTTGTTTTGGAAAAGAGGGACAGAAATCCACTTTCAAGATGGTTCATTTGTGTAACAGATGACCTCTTGGCTCCCCATTGGCTTTGGAAGTTTTCAGTTCCTTGTCATGTTAGCCTGTGCAGAATGGACTGGTTGTTCACACACAACACAGCAATTTTAACTATTTTTAATCTGATAGTTCAGAGGTATTAAGTATAGTCACACAGTTGTGCAACAAAAACTTCCTTTTACCCTCAGAACTGTCTCATCTTCCCTGGCTGAAACTGTACCCATTAAACAGTAACTCCCAAATTCCCTCCTCATCCAACCTTCTGCCTCGGTGAATGCAGTTACTCTAGATTATCTCACATAAGTGGAACCAAAGAGGATTTGTTTCGTTGTTATTGCTTTGTATCTGCTTTATTCCACTTAGTGGTTCAGCTCCAGGTTTACCTATGTTGTAGCATACCTAAGATTTCTATTCTCTTTAAAGCTAAGTAACATTTCACTGTATGGATACGCATTTGCTCATCCATTCATCCACTGGTGGAACAGGGGTTTTAGTGACAGTGACAGTGACGTGAGTGGGCAGAAGAGAGCATCTCAGTGTGGTCAGAAACTTATCGGGTCAGATGCCACAGTGGGCGTCCTGTGAGGTGAGTGACCGCTGCCACATTAGCAGCTCAGTTATAGCTAAGTCTGTGTTTTCACAGAACGGAGCCAGGCTCAGTGGTGCACACCTGTAGTCTTAGCTATAGAGGGAAGGAGACTGCAGGGGGACAGAATCATAAATCTGAGGGCAGTCTAGACATAGCAGTAAAGTGCTACCTCAAAAAAAATTAAAAGAATTTGGAGTGTAATTCAGTGCCAGACTGCCAGGCTGGTCATTTAGTTCAGTGACACTGTGCCTGCCTCATAAGCACAAAATCTGTAGCTCAATCCCCAGTACCACTAGAAAGAAAAAAGAAAAACTTCAGTAGTAGACTGCCCTTGCATTCAGTCCCTAGAAAAAAAGGGCAAGGATTGGAGCCACTGGTGTATAGGATGACATATTAAGGACTATATGTTTTGTATTGAGAAAAGAATATTAGGGCCAAGGATTTAGCTCAGTGGTTCCAGCGCCTGCTTGGCAAGTGCAAGGTCCTGAGTTCACTCCCTGGTAACCATGTATCACAATGCTGGTGTGGCGGCTCACGTCTGTACTCCCAGCCCTCAGGAAGCAGAGGCAGGATTGCTGTGAGTTCGAGGCTTGCCTGGGCTACATAGTGAGCTGAGGGTCAGCCTGAACTATAAAGCCAAACCCTGTCTCAAAAAAAAAAAAGAAAGAATATTAGATTTCACAAGTACCCTAATGTCTAGCATTACAGAAGGATACTCCTATTACCCAGAAGAAAAAAAAAAAGGTAGAACAGAAATTTGCTTTTATTTCTTGGCTTTATTATGCAAACACTAGCCAAGTTTTCTAGGTCCTAGACTCTAGCTATCTGTCTCATCTTTTTAAAACAAAAAAATTAAGACGATTAAATAATTTTTTTTTGAGACAGGGTCTCGCTTTGTAGTTCAGGCTGGCTCTGAGCTCACTATATAGCCCAGGCAAGCCTCAAACTCAGCAATCCTCCTGTCTCTGCCTCCCGAGTGCTGGGATTATAGGCATGAGCCACCACGCCCAGAAAATATATATTCCTTTTAAAGATCATCTGTGTGTGTGTGTGTGTGTGTGTGTGTGTGTGTGTGTGTTTGGATAAATGAACTAAACAATACTTCTGTATAAAGTGCCTTCTGATGCTATACATTTTTGGTACTGTTATGCAGCAGGTTCAAGACTCATGAGAAGAGGCTGGGGTTTAAGAAGAGTTCTTAAAGATTTATTTTAAACTCTAAAGAGTTGGAATTTACTTTTAAAAATCTTGTCCTGAAATGTAATACACTATATTAACACACTCAAGGACAAAAACCATATGACTATCTCAATAGACGCAGAAAAAGCATTTGACAAAATCCAACACCCATTTATAATCAAAACCCTACAGAGAATTGGAATCGATGGACTTTATCTGAATTTAATAAAGCTATTTATGAGAAACCAACAGCCGGCATCATACTCAATGGGCAAAAACTGAAACCTTTTACACTAAGGTCAGGAACGAAACAAAGATGCCTGCTGTCATCACTCAATATAGTGCTGGGAACATTAGCCATAGCAATCAGGCAGGACAAAGATATAAAAGGAATAAAGATAGGAAAGGAAGAAGTTAAACTGTCATTATTTGCTGATGATACGATACTCTATCTAGAGGATCCTAAAAACTCAACCAAAAGACTGCTAGACTTAATTACCAAATTTGGTAGTGTTGCTAGATACAGGGTCAATGCTCAAAAATCAATAGCCTTTGTCTACACAAACAACAGACTCACTGAAAGAGAAATTGGGGAGGTAATCCCTTTCACAGTAGCACCCAGAAAAATGAAATATCTAGGAATCAACCTAACAAAGGAAGTGAAAGACCTCTACTCTGAAAACTATAGGACTCTGAAAACTGAGATAGAAAAGGAAACCAGAAAGTGGAAAGATATCCTTTATTCCTGGGTAGGAAGAACCCAACATCGCCAAAATGGCTACACTCTCATAACTACTATACAGATTCAATGCAATTCCAACTGAAATTCCAATGGTATACTTCACAGAGCTAGGGAAAAAAATACAAAAATTCATCTGGAAACACAAGAAACCTAGAATAGCAAAAGCAATTCTAAGCAACCACGACATGGCAGGGGGTATTACAATCCCCAATTTAAAACTCTACTATAAAGCCGCTGTAAAAAAAACTGACAAAGTAACAGACCCAAGGACCAGCGGAATAGATTAGAAGACCCAGAAACAACTCCGGATACACTAAGCCACCTTATCTTTGACAAAGGAGGCAAACATCCCCAATGGAGGAAAGACAGCCTCTTTAACAAATGGAGCTGGAAAAACTGGGCTTTAACCTGCCAAAAGCTAAAGCTAGACCTATCTCTTTCACCATGCACAAAACTAAACTCACAATGGATACCAGACTTAAACGTTAAAACAGAAACAATAAGCCTGCTGGAAAACAGGCTAGGTAAAACTCTTGGAGATATTGGCTTAGGCAGAGACTTTATGAATAAAACCTCTATAGCATAAGAACTAGCAGAAAGAATCAACAAATGGGATCTCATCCTACTGAAAAGCTTCTGCACAGCAAAAGAAGTCGCTGGTACTGCTAAAAGACAATCAACAACATGGGAAAAAATCTTTACTAGCTGTTTATCAGACAAAGGGCTATTATCTACAATATATAAAGACCTCAAACAAATCAGCCTCCCCAAGTTTAAAGACCCAGTTCAAAAATGGGCATCTGAAATGAACGGACACTTCTCAGAGGCAGAAGTCAAAGCAGCCAAGAAGCATATGAAGAAATATTCAACATCACTGGTCATTTGAGAGATGCAAATGAAAACAACACTGAGATTTCATCTCACTCCACAAAGAATGGCTGCTATAACAAAATCAACCAACAATAAATGCTGACGTGGCTGTGGGGAGAAAGGAACCCTTCTCCACTGTTGGTGGGATTGCAGACTTGTGCAACCATTGTGGAGATCCGTGTGGAGATTTCTCAGAAAATTAGGACTAGGGGTCCCGTTTGACCCTGCTATCCCCCTGCTAGGAATATACACAAAAGAATTTAAAAAATCATATTGGAAAGACAGATGTATGCCCTTGTTCATAGCAGCTCAGTTCATGATAGCTCAATCTTGGAAACAACCCAAATGCCCATCAACTGGAGAGTGGATAAAGAAGTTGTGGGGTTTTTTTAAATAAAATGGAGCATTATTTTGCCATAAAGAATGACAAGATCAATTCATTTATCTGCAAATGGAGACACCTTGAGGATAAGTGAAATCAATAGATCACAGATAGGCAAATACCGGATCTTCTCTTTGATATGAATACATGTAGATGCAAATGAGCTCTAGAAAGTATGCCAGTTTTTATAGAATGGGAAATTTCCATAGGAAATTTGGTGTAGGAATGTAATGAGGGGAAGGAATAAATATGATTCAGAAAGAAAATAAAAGAGTATGTATAAAGGGGTGGGGGTGGGGGTGGGTAGGGATATGGGTAAAAATACAAATTAACTTGTGTCATATACTGGTACAAATTCCAGAATGTTATATGTGATTGTGAGATGTATATAAATTATACCAATAAAGAATTCAATTTAAAAAATGATTACTCACATCTTTGGGGGAGAATGTACATTTTAATCATAATTACATGATAAATATTTCATGGTATATATCTTGTCATATAATTAGGAATAAAAAATGTACCCTCAAAAGATGCTAAATAATTCAAATGGCTGAGGATATGATTAAAGATATGACTGAAATATGGTCAGAAGGTAATACAAGGTCTTCAAACAAGATGTCCCAAGCAACATATCTCCTGACAACTAGCCTAAAACTATCATCACTACTCAACATTTTCTTATGATGTCTCATTTCAAAGTAGAAATTTGCTTCAGTGACTGATAAGATTGGGGCTATAGCTCAGTGGTAGAGCATGTGCCTACTATGCATGAGGTTCTAGGGTCAACCTTTGGTACAAAAAAGAAAGAAAGAGGCAAGGAATTGAATTCAACTGGTACTGTGCCTACCTTGGAAGCACAAGGCCCTAAGTTCAATCCGTGGTACCACAAAAAAAAAAAGAAAAAAGAGTTGTCAGGGTCCAAGTTCAGTGAAAGAAAGAAAGAAAGAGAGAGAGAGAGAGAGAGAGAGAGAGAGAGAGAGAGAGAAGGAAGGGAAAGAAAGAAGGAAAGAGAGAGAAGGAATGAAAGAAAGAAAGAGAGAGAGAAAGAAAGGAAGGAAGGAGTGAAGGGAGGAAGGAAGGTATGAAGGAGGGAGGGAGGGAGGAAGGAAGGAAGAGAGAGGGAGGGAGGGAGGAAGGAAGGGCAAGAAAGAAGGAAAGAGAAAGAAAGAAAGAAAGAAAGAAAGAAAGAAAGAAAGAAAGAAAGAAAGAAAGAAAGA
>PVIC010000351.1:121118-131427 GCA_004025085.1 Thryonomys swinderianus | reverse complement strand
TACAATCTATGGAAAAGAGCAAGGGACCATGAGACATCAATTCAACAGCTTCTAGGTGACTCAAAGAAAAATAATATAAGACCGATTGGAGTCACTGAGGAAGCAGGAGACAGTGTAAACGAAATAAAAAAGCTATTGTCAGAGATAAAAACAGAAAACTTCACAAAAAAAGAAATAAACATACAGATAAATGAGGCCTGTAAGACTCCAAAACACCATGACATAAAAATATCTACACCTAGACATATAATTATCAAGGTTCCAGATGCACAACAAAAGAATGAAATACTGAAAGCAGGGAGAGAAAGGAAGAAAATCACCTACAAAGGGAAGCCCATTAGGATCACAGCAGACTTTTCAACGCAAACACTCAATGCAAGGAGAGCACAAAGGGAAGTATTTCAAGCATTGCAGGAAAACAACCTCCAACCTAGACTGTTGTATCCTGCCAAACTATCTTCCAGGATAGAAGGGGAAATAAGATACTTCCATGAGAAAGAACACCTGAAAAACTTCACAAATATGAAACCTGCACTCCAAAACATTCTAAAGAACATCTTGGAGAAAAAAAAACACAGAAAGTTCCATACCCACAAGACCCAGGAGAGTGAATTCATTGGGGCAAACAAGAAACTAAACTGAAAAGGGGAAAAGCAAGAAAGAAAAGAATCAAGAACAGGGAAACATGGCAGCTCTGAATATGTCCATATCAGTCATAACCATTAATATCAATGGACTCACTGGCCAATTAAAAGACACAGACTAGCAGATTGGATCAAGAAGCAAGATCCTACAATCGGCTGCATACAGGAAACACACCTAATTCAGAAGGAAGCCCATAGACTGAAAATAAAAGGTTGAAAAACAATCCTCCACGCCACAGGAAACTGCAAAAGAGCAGGAGTGGCTATCTTGTTTGCAGATAAAATAGATTTCAAACCCAAACTGATTAAAAGAGATAAAGGAGGTCACTATATTCTCATACAGGGAACTGTCCAAGAGAAAGAAATAACAATCATAAATATCTATGCACCAAACTCTAATGCACCAACTATATAAAATAAACATTACTGGACATGGAAAGCCAGTTAACCACGAATAAAATAGTAGTAGGGGACTTTAATACTCCACTGTCACAAACTGACAGATCAACTGGACAAAGAATCAGTAAGGAAATACTTGAGCTAAATCAAACTTTTGAGCAAATGGACCTATTAGATGCCTACAGAATTTTTCAACCTACAAAGCAAGAATATACCTTCTTCTCAGCTGCTCGCGGATCATTCTCCAAAATAGATCATATTCTAGTCCATAGAACAAGCTTAAGTAAATGCAAAGGAATTGAAGTTATCCCCTGCATACTATCAGACAATATTGCCTTCAAATTGGAGCTGAATAGCAAAAGAAATTCCAACATCATCACAAACACATGGAAATTGAACAACACTCTGTTAACCAACCAATGGGCCACAAAAGAAATTAAAGAAGAAATTAAGCACTTTCTACAACTGAACAACAACCCTAGCACAACATACAGGAATTTATGGGACACAATGAAAGCAGTTCTGTGAGGGAAATTCATAGCAGTGAATGCCTACACTCAGAAAATAGAGCAAACTGAAATAAATAATCTAATGATGAACCTCAGACAACTAGAAAAACAGGAGCAAAACAAACCCAAAGCACATACTAGAGAGGAAATTATAAGGATCAGAGCAGAAATTAATGCAATGGAGACAAAGAGAACAATACAAAGAATCAATGAATCAAAGACTTGGTTCTTTGAAAGGATAAATAAGATCAACAGACCCTTAGTCAACCTTATCAAATAAAGGAAGGAAAAGGCTCAAATCCATGCTATAAGGAATGAAAATGGGGAAATCAGCACAGATCCAGAAGAAGTCCAAAGGATAATAAACATATACTTTGAAAATCTATACTCCAAGAAGATGGAAAATCTAGAAGAAATGGATAGATTTCTAGACACATATAAACTTCCAAAGCTGAACAAAGAGGATATAAAAATGTTAAACAACCTGATATCAACCTGGGAAATTGAAAATGTAATAAAAAAACCTATGAACAAAGAAAAGCCCCGGTCCTGACAGCCTCACTGCTGAATTCTACAAAACTTTTAAAGAAGAGTTAATACCAGTACTTCTCAATCTTTTTAATGAAATTGAAGGGGAAGCAGTACTCCCCAAATCATTCCTTGAAGCAACCATCACCTTGATTCCAAAGGCAGGGAAAGATCCCACCAAAAAGAAAACTACAGACCAATCTCTCTAATGAACATTGACGCAAAAATCCTCAATAAAATACTGGCAAACAGAATACAGAGAGTTATCAAGAAAATCACACACCCTGATCAAGTCGGATTTATCCCAGGGATGCAAGGCTGGTTCAATATACGTAGATCAATAAATGTAATACACTACATTAACAGACTCAAGGACAAAAACCATATGATTATCTCAATAGATGCAGAAAAAGCATTTGACAAAATCCAACACCCATTTTTAATCAAAACCCTACAGAGAATCGGAATTGATGGACTTTATCTCAATTTAGTACAAGCTATTTATGAGAAACCAACAGCCAGCATCATACTCAATGGGCAAAAACTGAAACCTCTTACACTAAGGTCAGGAATGAGACAAGGATGCCTGCTGTCACCACTCTTGTTCAATATAGTGCTGGAAACATTAGCCATAGCAATCAGGCAAGACAAAGATATAAAAGGAGTAACGATAGGGAAGGAAGAAGTTAAACTGTCATTATTTGCTGATGATATGATATTCTATCTAGAGGATCCTAAAAACTCAACCAAAAGACTGCTAGACTTAATTACCAGATTTGGTAGTGTTGTTAGATACAGGGTTAATGCTCAAACCTCAACAGCCTTTGTCTACACAAACAACAGACTCACTGAAAGAGAAATTGGGGAGGCAATCCCTTTCACAGTAGCACCCAGAAAAAATGAAATATCTAGGAATCAACCTAACAAAGGAAGTGAAAGACCTCTACTCTGAAAACTATAGGACTCTGAAAAACGAGATAGAGAAGGAAATCAGAAAGTGGAAAGATATCCCTTGTTCCTGGGTAGGGAGAACCAACATCATCAAAAGGGCTATACTCCCACAACTACTATACAGATTCAATCCAATTCCAATTGAAATTCCAACGCTATACTTAACAGAGCTAGAGAAAATAACACAAAAATTCATCTGGAAACACAAGAAACCTAGAATAGCAAAAGCAATTCTAAGCAACCACGACATGGCAGGGGGTATTATAATCCCCAATTTAAAACTCTACTATAAAGCTGCTGTGATAAAAACTGCATGGTACTGGCAAAGTAACAGACCCAAGGACCAGTGGAATAGATTAGAAGATGCAGAAACAACCCCAGATACTCTAAGCCACCTTACCTTTGACAAAGAAGCCAAACATCCTCAGTGGAGGAAAGACAGCCTCTTTAACAAATGGTGCTGGAAAAACTGGGCTTCAACCTGCCAAAAGCTAAAGCTAGACCTATCTCTTTCACCATGCACAAATTAAACTCACAGTGGATACAAGACTTAAACATTAAAACAGAAACAATAAGCCTGCTGGAAAACAGGTTAGGTAAAACTCTTGGAGACATTGGCTTAGGCAGAGACTTTATGAATAAAACCTCTATAGCACAAGAACTAGCAGAAAGAATCAACAAATGGGATCTCATTCTACTGAAAAGCTTCTGCACAGCAAAAGAAATCACTGGCACTGCTAAAAGACAACCAACAACATGGGGAAAATCTTCACTAGCTGTTCAATCAGACAAAGGGCTATTATCTACAATTTATAAAGAACTTAAACAGATCAGCCTCCCCAAGTTTAAAGGCCAAATTCAAAAATGGACATCTGAAATGAACAGACACTTCTCAGAGGCAAAAGTCAAAGCAGCTAAGAAATATATGAACAAATGTTCAACATCTCTGGTCATTCAAAAGATGCAAATGAAAACAACACTGAGATTTCATCTCACTCCACAAAGAATGGCTGCTATTACAAAATTAACCAACAATAAATGCTGGCTTGGCTGTGGGGAGAAAGGAACCCTTCTCTACTGTTGATGGGATTGCAGACTTCTACAACCATTGTGGAGATCTGTGTGGAGATTTCTCAGAAAACTAGGACTACGGGTCCCATTTGACCCTACTATCCCCATTAGGAATATACCCAAAAGAATTTTTAAAAATCACATTGGAAAGACAGATGTACACCTTTGTTCATAGCGGTTCATGATAGCTCAATCTTGAAAACAACCCAAATGCCCATCAACTGGAGATTGGATAAAGAAGATGTAGTTTTTTTATAAAATGGAGTATTATTCTGCCATAAAGAATGACAAGATTGATTCATTTAGGTGCAAATGGATACACCTGGAGGACACGCTAATGAGTGAAATAAATAGATCACAGATAGGCAAATACCGGATCTTCTCTTTGATATGTAGATGCAAATGAGCTCTAGAAAGTATGACAGTTTCTGTAGAATGGAAAATTTCCAAGGAAAATTTGGTGTGGTGATGTAATGAGGGGAAGGAATAAATATGATTCTGAAAGAAAATAAAAGAGCATGTATATAGGGGGTGGGGAGGTGTGGGTGGGTGGGGATATGGGTAAAAATGAGAATTAACTTGTGTCATATACTGGTACAAATTCGCCAATGTTATGTGTGATTGTGAGATGTATATAAATTGTACCAACAAAGAATTCAATTTTTAAAAATAAATAAATAAATAAAAATAGAGTCCTTCTGGCTGGGCATAGTGTCTTACTCCTGTAATGCCAACACTCAAGAGGCAGAGAAAGAAGATTGCCATGAGTTCAAGGTCAGCCTGAGCTACCCAGTGAGTTCAGGGTCAACCTGAACTGCAAAGCAAGACCCTATCTCAAAAAAACTAAAAAAAGAGTCCTTCTTGTTTAGAAATACACACTTACACATAAAATGATATGCTGACTTGACACTGGCTTTAAAATTGTTCAGTGGGGGACAGAGGAAGTGGATAGGGAGATACAGATGAAACAAGGATGACCCAGAGTTGATCATCGCTAATGCTGGATGATGAGTATTAGGGATGAACTTTCGAAGTGTTCCTACTTCTATTGATGTTTCAAATAGTCCACAGTAAAAACACGTATTTTTAAAACAAGGCAAGAAAGAGTCCTCTATGTTCTTTCTCTTGCTGTTTATACATTTGGAGGTAGATGCTGATAAAGCTTTTGGGGATAGGAAAGCCATAAAGTAGTAGGAACTTGGGTCCTTGGGGAACATCACCAGCTCTAAGAACATACACTTCTTATTACTGCAAACAATGAATAAATATCTACTGCATATAGACAATTATAATATTTTGGGTTTATTTATTTATTTATGCCTAGAGTGTATATCAATAAATATATTGGTCTTGACCTATAATTTAATCTCTGCAACATTTCCAAAATGACTCCTTTGGGTAAATTATTTTCCCTCTTTTGCTATTTAAGTATTCTAGCATTTGAGCCTTAAAATAAAAATGCCAAGGACAGCATTTTTAAATGTACAATATCCTGTTACCGTCATCAAAAATCTTCCACAGGGAGACCAAGTCAATTAACCAATATCCTTTGTGTAGCAATTCTGTTATAAATCTATCTAATTATACCAACCCCTGCTTACAATACTCTGCTGTACGCAGAGGTTATTATGTGCCTGTCAGATGCCTTGTTAAACACTAAGTAGGTAATTGACAGTTGGGTCCAACAATCCTGTTAAGAAAAAAATGGAAATGAGAAAATAAGATTAGATTTATCTTATTCTTAGTAAACCATACTGATTCTGTTGATTACTTTCAACAGAGTCACAAGCAAGTACCTTAGTAATTTATTCTAGAATCTTAACTGGCTTCAATTGCTAAGCTCACAATTGTATGATTTGTGGAGGGGAAAAGTCATCTTTCCTTTTACAAGAATCAAAATAACTTTTATAGTTCTTCAAATTTCCAATATCACTCTCATGTTCCATATTACATCAAAACAACTCATGGTGGTTGGAGATACCTGAGAAATATTTCATTTGCCTTAAAATCACATAGAGCTACTCAAGCTCTCAGCTATAGTTCTATTTTTAATCAGTGTATTCCAACACTCTTCTTGAGAATATCTGTCTTGAGAAAGATGAGAAACAAAATAAGAAGTGGCATCCTGCTTTTTCTTTGGCAAGCATGTTCATCATAGGCATCTTTAGTACAGTCAGTTGTTCTCTTTGGAAAGAAATGGTGGGTTCCAGGTTTACTGAGTACTTCCAGCTCCCATCCATGCCCTCTTCACTTCCACTGTGCAGGAAAGAGGTTAAGTGCACCTTCTGTCACTAACTAGGAGTGCTGCCTAAAGTCCTGCCTGACCACCTCTCCTGGTGTTTGGGCAGCAGGGCACCAGCTTCAGAGAAAAGCCCAAACATTAGCTTTCCTGAGGCCAGTGGGCAGTGAGGAAGAACATAATATTTTTCTGTACACAGAAACCACATCCTAAGCATCAAACATATCATTACTTTTCCCAGAACTTGCCGCAACTGTCACTTAGCCTCTCGTTTCTCCTTAGCATTAGGACTTGGATAACAGCTCAGTGCACTGCTCTCTGGCCCCTGGTGACCAGCACCCAGCAGACAAGTGAAGGGCTGGTCAGACATTAGACTTCCAGCTGACCCTCCAACAAGAAGCTGGGATTTTCTGCTCAGTCAGGCCTAAAGTATCCCCAAGCCATTTGTATCCATTTGTTCTATCCTGCAGTGTAAAAATGTCCTAGTGAAAACAGTCTCAATCAATTCTTTTATCTTCACTTGCATGGTCCTAAAATAACAGTTTCCTACAAGTCCTTAAAAAAGGGTTGTATTTTATTTATATTTAGCACTAGTCCTATATTCATTTTAAAGGTTCTTTCCTTTAAATATAAGCAAGTTTCCTTTCTCTAAACATGATTTCTAACATTCAGAATAAAATGGCATTGTTCATTAAAAGGTTGTAGGAGAAAATTTAGATAATCCAACAAAGCTAAGGAATATTTTGTCCTTTTAGATTCTATGCCTGAACCTGAAAATTAAAATGAAGTAAGAGAGATTAACAAGGGAAAATACAGATAAATTTTATTTCATATTTTTATGTGTACATGAGAGTCTTCACAGGAAAAATGAAGACCATAAGAAGTTGTAAAATGGGGAGTATATGTGTCTTCTTAATGAATGAACAATAAATTTTTGAAGGTGTGACAAGCAGGAAAGGGATTTAGACTCTAGATGTGGTAAAGTGTGGAAAAAGCCTTGCAAATGTATGGGAAAGCTACTGATGTCACTGGATGGGGTCCAAAGAGGTCCTCCAAAGAGGAGATGGTAACTTCAACCACTCCCAGTGGTCAGGTTGGGTTTTTTTTGTTTTTTGTTGGCATTTTGTTTTGTTTTGTTTTAGTTTTCTGAGACAGGGTCTCACTTTGGAGTTCTGACTGGCCCTAAGCTCACTATGTAGCCCAGGCAAGCCTCACACACACAGCAATCCTCCTGTCTCTGCCTCCTAAGTGCAGGGATTACAGGCATGAGCCCAATGTCCAGCACTGAGGTATGTGGTCATTGGGGATTGAACTCAGGACCTTGTGCTTACAAGGCAGAAACCAGAACCTCTGAGCAAAATCCCCAGCCCATGACCAGCTTTTATAGATTTGTTGGGGTGGGCTAGAAAAGTGTTATTTTCTCATTTCTGCTTCCACAAGATGGCTCTGGGAAAGTCTTCATTGGATGAGGGCAAAATTTCATCTTCATGAGATCAGTATTTCTACATGGGACCATCTCACTCTTGCAGAGGCTCTGTGAGACTCTAAGGTGACTGTGGGCTTAAGGTAAAGGAGACTTCTGGACATAGCTGCATGGCCCTGTAAATCTCTTCCTGGTACCCTCAGCCTTAAGCGGAATGAGATAGAATGTTTAAATATGGGAATAATCCAAGTTTTTCTCCAACTATTAGACAGACACTCCCTGAATGACAAACATGCCTATATGAAGATCAACCTTTGTTCTGCTTTTAGTTACCTGTTGAGCTTCTTAAGGGTATGCCTAAGAGTTACCATTATTTTTAAACAAAAAGTTTTCAAGGCCCTGACTGCTCAGAAGAAAATACAGATCATATTTTTAACATGAAATAGTAATGAAGCTCACAGAGTGTCTTCTGCCCATGTAGTCTTCTCTGCTTGTGTCACTGTGACAGAAGGGATGTGTTATCAGTGAGTTCCAGCAAGAGTTCCCTGCCCAGTGCATATACAAGCCTATTCTATAGAAACACATTTTTGCAAAACGAAGCAGCTTTACCGAAGACGCAGGACTGGGCATGCTCGAATATATCTCCACACCAGCCAGAAGCAGCAGCCCAGACCCTGTGGAAATGGAGGGCCAATGGGCTATAGCCAGAAGTCTGGGAATAGTCCATACCAGTAACCAAACCAGATGGAATGGGTATGTAATTTTAGGCTGTTGGGAGCTGTCCATGGTACCCCTTGCTTCTAATACAGGTCCATGAGGCCTTGTTCTTGGTTCTCAGGTTTCATTTGGCTCATTGGAGGCTTTTGGTTCCACTGGACTCCTGAGTTCATTTTGGCCAGGTTGTAGGGTTCTTCACCTGGGTCCCAAAAAATAACTGGAACAGTTTTTAACAAAAGGAAAGTATGAAAATTAAATTGTGTCATATACTGGCACAAATTCTCAACATTGTGTGTGATCATGATGTGTATGCATAATGTACCAATAAAGATCCAAATAAAAAAAAAAGGAAAGTAGCCGGGCGTGGTGGCTCACACCTGTAATCTCAGCACTCGGGAGGCAGAGACAGGAGGATTGCTGAGTTTGAGGCTTGCCTGGACTACATACTGAGCTCAGGGCCAGCCTGAACTACAAAGTAAGACCCTGAATGCCGGACGTGGTGGCTCACGCCTGTCATCCCAGCACTCGGGAGGCAGAGACAGGAGGATTGCTGAGTTCGCGGCGGCTTGCCTGGGCACCATAGTGAGCTCAGTGCCAGCCTGAACTACAAAGCGAGACCCTGTCTCCAAAAGCAAAGTGAGACCCTGTCTCTCAAAAAAAAAAAAAAAAAAAAAAAAAAAAAAACAAGAAAGTAACCACCTTCTGGCCCAGTTTCAGTAGGTGTGTTTGTACTCCTCATTTCTTGGAATAGAAGCCTTCTCTTTATAGTACAGGATGAGTACTTCTCTTAGAGGAAATCTGAAGTAGAAAGGTTTTTCCAAGAGCTCTTCCTACCTCTCTGTTTCTCAGGTGCTTTCATCTCAAAATAATGAGTATGCCAAAGCTGTGTAGTTGGGGTGCTATGTTCTGAACCCCTCAAGATGTTAATGAGATAACTTTACTTGTCTAGATATGTTTACTTGCCAGTAGGTCATCCCTGAAATCAGACTTTCTAGATTTGAAATTGAATTTCCCAGCCAGGTAACATTTCTTAATAACCTTTCTAACTCTGTTTCCCAATCTGTAGGAAACACCCCAAAATAAAACTTACCACCTATAGCAGTTGTGGAAACTAGATATTATAAGCCAGTGAACACTTAGCACAGAAGAGCTCCGTGAAAAGTGACTGTCATTGCAGATAAAGGGGCATTTGGAGCCTATTGGCCAACTGAGAAGAAACAGTAAATCCATACTTCTCTGGTTCATTTCAGTATCAGGTCATATTGAGGCTCAGAAAATGATACCCCAAAATTGTCACTGTGACATGCTAAAGAAAGGCTCAGAACTAACCTTTCTCTGACCTTCAATTTTTCTCTTTCTAGGGCAGAGAGAGCCCTTCTCAGAAGCTCTTTTGTCTGGCTGAGTAACTGTCTTCCAAGGAAGGAAATTATCTTAAAATTTCTTCCCTAGGAATCTCATCAAACCAGAAGGAAAGATTGACCGGCAGAGGAGAAAGGAGACCTCAGATCATCATCACACCTAGATACTTTGACTCTTCTTAGGGTAGTTCTGAGATTACCTGGGAGACTTGGTCAGAATTAAGTCCCTCCCTCATCTTCCTTTAACTTGTCACTACTTCCCCCCATTTCCCTCTCCATAAAGAAGGGTATGAAATTAGAAATTAAAACTTAAGCTCAGACTTATAAGAAAAAATTTTGATTAGAAACTAAGAGAAAATGGTTGAGAAACATTGGCTTAAAAAGCTGACAAGCCAGCCCTTAGCAAGGAGAGTAAAAAAAAAAAAAAAAAAAAAAAAAAAAAAAAAAAAAAAAAAAAAAAAAAAAAAAAA